>VYZP01005695.1:0-27774 GCA_013400635.1 Hypocryptadius cinnamomeus
CCCTCACACAGCCCGCGCCCGGCGGTCCCCCACAGCCCCCTGCCTCACCCGCCCCGCACAACGCGGCCCCTGCCCTCACACACCCGGCTCGCTACACGCCCTCCCTCACACGCCCCCCGCCGCCGCCGCCCCGGCTCACCTTGCTGTAGGTCCTGCTGGTCGTACCAGGGCTCATCCTCGCGGATTTCGAACTCCTCCACCAGGCTGTCGGCCAGCATCGCGCCCCTTCCCCTCACGGGCGGTTGAGCCGGCGGAGCTCACCCCACGATGCCCCTTGCGCCGAACGGGGCAGAGCGAGCCGGCAGCCACTCCCCGCCTCAGCAGCCGCCTCCGGCCATTGCCGAGCGGTTCCGGACTTTGCCGAACCTCTCCCCCTTCTGGCCGGGCTGCGCCGGCGGCAACGTGGCAGCTGCTGCCGCCGCCCGCCCCCCGCCTCCCGCGATTCAAACACAGCACCCTCGCCTCGCCTCGCCGGCGGGCAGCCAATGGCGAGCCGCCCGCCGCACAGATCGAAAGGAGGCTACACCAATCATAAGGCGAATTCATATTAAGCAGCCAATGAGAGCGAAGAGAGGGCGGGCCCGGGGCAGCCGCGCCCCGCCCCACCCCGCGGTGCGCAGCCTCCCGTCAGAAGAGGTGGGTTGGTGCCGCTGGAAGGGGCGGTGGTCGCCGGCGCTCAGGGGCGTTGATGGCGGGGCGCGGCTGCTGAGGGATGTTGGCTGCGGCTTGTGGCGGAGCAGAGCTGACACAGGCCGGGGTGGGACAATGCGACTTGGCGTAGGGAAAGCCGGGGCTCGTTGTTGCCCCGTGTTGGGAGCTCTGAGGGAAGAGCCCGTGAGGAGGGGCCCGGTGTGGCGTCCAGGTGCGGGCCGCCTCTCCGCCGAAGTGAGGGAGGGGAGGGAAGGGCGGAACGGGGATCCTGCAGTCCGAAAAGGGCTGGCTCCATCCCCGCACCTCGCTCGAGCGGCCGCCGCTCGCTCTCCCCTCTTTACCGCACAAAGCGGAGGGAGCCGTGTTTCCTGTCCAGGAACCTGCTGAGAAAAACGAGCGTAACTCCCCTATTGTTAACAGACGAGCCCTTCCAAAGGTGCAGTCCTGTGAGCCCCGAGCCCCTCAGCGTTCGCAGCGCGGGCTCGGCGGAGCGGGCACCGGCCGGTGCCACAGCCCGGCTGCCTCTGTGAGCACCCCCGAGTCTCCCTCAGTGCCACCCCTGGGGACTAGCAGCGCGTTTATTCTGCCTTCCGTCTTAATGTGGTGCAGTCACGTCAGAAGGATGAGGAAGATCCGTGTGTCCAACCAGTCTGTCAGGGCTGTGAGCATTGCACAGCGGTTTGGGACCCAGAACGGCAGAGCAGGATGTCAGCTAGTTGCCTTAGGCAACGTTTGCTATTATCTCTCGGAATCCACTTTTCTTCTTTAGACTCCTGCTCTAATTTCTTTTAGCAGTTGTCATCCTGCTGTGGGAGAAACGCAGGTAATGTCACAGTGCATCTCACGGCCCGAACAGCCTGTTCTTTCGGCCTCTGAGTATTAACACAGTTGTTACCACTAGAAATTTCTGAAACCGATTTGCCTTCTATGAGTCACAAAATGTTCACCAGTGCTTTAACCTGCTCAATATAAAGGCTGATATTAAGAAGAGGGAGGGGATGCTCATGCATGATTTCATTGTAGTGCTATTAAAGGGAACATCTGGGGAAGGAAGTGTGGTACCTCAACTTCTAATTGAACCTATTTCATAAACAAGGTGCATGACTAGATGTGCCAATTAGGGTAGAGTTGTGTCAGATCCTGCACAGTACAATTAGTCATGGTACTAGAGACCAGTTCGTGCATTGTTAGAAGATTTTTGTTGAAGAAATTTCAAATGATCTTTCAGGTTTTCTGAGAGGACTATTTTTTATTTCTGTCAGAAGGAATGGAGCCAAACAATTTAGGAATGACTGCTGGTAATGTTAGTGTGAAGCACTTTTATTCTTGGTGCTTGTGGAATTTGAAGGAAAGTAAAGTTTCCCAATTCTCCATTTTGAAAACCTGTGCAGGGTGCTCCAGGTAGAAATAGAGGTGAAATGTCTACCTTTCCAAAAGCCCTAATATCCACTATATAAATAATTTCATTAAGTATATTTGTGAAGGCTTGAAGAAGCAAATGTGACACTTGCCAATAACATACTTATTGTAATGACTTTCATATTAGTATCAAACTTATTTTTTAAAATAAACATTTCAATTGTACATCTTTTCAATAACCTTTTCCTTCATTTTAGGTTTCTCAGTAAAAGATTGTGAAACCAAACTTGCTGCAAAAATGCAAAATTTTGTCCCTTGAAAATGGTATTGTCTTAACAGGTGTAGAAAAGTAAGTTTGAAGATATGCATCATGGTCATTCTCAAATATTTTAAAAAATCAGTCATATTCTCAGAAATAAATTTGCTTTAATCAAACAAATCCTAGGGTTCCAGTTGTTTGTCAGCTTGACTTTTTTCTTAGCTATAAAATGAATTTACCTACTCTTTGCATCATGTTTCATACCACAGCATCTTATATATGCAAAAGTGCATCCACACTTTATTTGCTCTTCAAGAGTTCGTTTTCCATGGTGGGGAAATGGAAAAACTGCCTGCTCCATCTTCCCCAGTCCCTACCTGGTTTGTGGCCTTTGTGTGGTCCTTGCCCGGTGATTCGGAAGTTCCTCCCTTCCTGCACAGCAGCCTCTCTTCGGCCGCCTTGTAAACCACAGGAAGGCTGGAAAGAGCCCTGGCTTTCATTTCCTGCTTCTTCCATGGTTATTTTTATGAGGAGTTCAGGGAGCTGCTTATAGAGCTGCTGATCAAGCAGATATTCAAAGTAGGTGTTTTGATGGACATGTGAAAATTGCATTTACGGTAAAATTGTTAATATGCAGAGGAGCAAGGTGTGAACTATTGACATAAAGCAGGTTGGTAAAGCTCGGCATAGTAAGGCTGAAATTTGAACTTGAGGTAGCAGACAGCTGCCTCCAGCAGATGTAAAAATGAATAAAGCCTCAGTTGAAAAACAGATACCTGGGAGTAATTATGTATTGGGCTTATAGAATCAAGTATGGTCAAGGGCTACTTTTAGGTAGCTATTAAACAGCTTTAAAAGGTAGAAGTTCCCTGGAGCTGGTTCCTTTCATGGCACAGTGTACACCAAACATGCTAAGATAATTGATGGAAAAGATCAGCATCTTAAAAATTTGTTGGCTGAATATCTGAATGGTAGATTAAAGAAATCTGTATTCTTGGGCTGAATCTCTGCTATTTGGGCATACATAAAATGGTGTGTATGCTATTGGCAATGTTTTATTTACATGCACACTTCCATACCATGGAAGTGTTAATTTAAAGGTGTTTTGTTTTAATTGTTTTATGGTTTATTAGGTGAAAATATTGCTTCCATGACTTCTTAACAATTAGTATTTTAAAATAGAAGGGCGAAACTTGGTATTTGTTTTGAAAGAATACTCACCTACGTGCATGCTGCATTTGACATTCATAGCATTGGAATACATAAGGAGTTGAGTCACGTCATTCCAACACAGTCCATAATTTTAAGAATATATAACTAGCAAGAAAGATCTAAAATGTATGCAATTACTTTGAACTCTACACCAAGATGACTGTTTGCAATAGCAGGTTTTTAAGTGGAGTCTGTACACATCAGTTTGGAAGGGTTTCTTTCAAATTTTTGTCTACTTGTTCCATTGACTTTTAAGTACTGATTATACTTAGAAATGTCACCTAATAACTTACTATTTTGGGGTCAATGTCTTATCACTCAGTAAAATGCGTTTCTGATTTTAAATAAAAAGGAAGAATGGGAACATTTTCCTCCAACAGTACTTTTCTGCACCTCTGAAACAAGCAAATCCCCCATGTTATTTTAATTTGGAAATTTATTCTACTAATTGTTGTAATTCTCTTTTGTAACTTGAGGAAGAAGAGAGCTGTACTCTTGGAAGATGAAGATTCTTTGGGGAATTCATGCTAATGCACTGGCATATTCTATGACTACCTTAGGTGCTGGAATGATGAACAGCATTTTTAATTTCTACTACGTTAAGCTTTTCCTAAACCGATACAAAATTTCAGAAACAGGATTTCATGTAGCACAGGTACTGTACAATGGAATATTTTGATTACCATGTTGTGCTATGCGTCAGTATTATTACAACAAAGTGATCCTTTTAATGACAGATTAATTTTGGAATCATTGCAATTAATTAACAGTAAATTGTCTTTGACTTTAGTTAATCCATAAGCAATGGAACTTACACATAAAGCACATCATTTACAGCCTGTAGAGTAAAAATCTCCAGACTTAATTGCTGAAAAGAGTTTTACATTTGATAGCTTGAAGTAATTTTCTAAACTGATTTTGCACCTCAGCTCCATAGATAAGTTTGACATTAGTGCTTTCCTATGAACTGTTTAAGTACTTAAATACTGCATTTATCCTGCAAGTCATTATCCATGTGAGTAACTCACATTGTAAATGGTCTCCTGAAAGTAATGGGCCAGCTCATGTTTTGAATTAACTTACTGTGAGAATAATATCTGAGCTTTGCAGGATGAAAGCCCAGATATATAAGGTTTTGAAAGAGTGGAGTCTTAGAGACAGTTTATTTCTCATGTAGTTGGTCACCTACCTACTTACTCAATCTTATTTTTTCAAAATTTCTGTAAACCTATGAATACCCATAAGAATTTGTTTTAGAGTCTCTTTTAACTCTCAGTGGCTGTTACTGAGACCTAAGTAGCTGTACTAAGACTCTAAGACCTCTTCTACTCTGAGTAGCTTTTTGTGGTATTCACATGCCCTCTGAACAGAGAGAAGCTGTGAGACAAGCAGAGAAGGAGGAAAACACAATTCTTAATCTCGCTTGCTTTGCCTGTGTTGTGCCAAAGTAGAATGCAATATGGAGACTGTTTACCCAAAATGAGGATGTTTTGTTCCTTTGGCCTGTCAGGGCCAGGAGAGTGTGTGAGTCCGGACTGTCACGAGACAGTCACGGGAGAATCAGAGATGAGTGCAGTTCTGAGCAGTTGTGAGCAAGAGTGAGTGCGTGGCAGATTCAGTTTAGATGAAATGTGTATAGTATAGTATAATAAAGTAATTCATTAGCCTTCTGATGCTGGAGTCAGGTGCATCGTTCTCTCCCCTTCGTTGGAGTCGTCCCTTGCTTCGATAGCTTTTCCGTGTATTTATTTATTGTCTGAATAGGTTTCTTTTAAATAAATATGCTGTGTTTGCATAATCTCTGTAGAAGAATGCCAGTAGTGACAAATCCCCTTGCTTGCGGCAGGTCGTGTTTATGATCTGGAACGCCATCAACGATCCCCTTTTCGGGTACATTCAAGACAACTCCCGGCTGAAGTGCTGCGCCAGGCGCCAGTTCTCCATTTTGTACGGAGCCCCTCTGTACGGCCTGGCCTTCCTGCTGCCGTGGTTCCCCTGGAGGCGCTACGAGGAGGGCGACTGGCTGTGCGGCCTGCACCTCATCGTCGCGCTGTGCGCCTTCGACGGCCTGCTGACCTTCGTGCTCCTGGCGCAGTGCGCGCTCTTCGCCGAGAGCTCCACCAGGCACGAGGGCAGGCTCCGGCTCATCAAGTACAACCAGGTGGCAACGCTGGTGGGCTCCAGCAGCGTTCTCTTCTGCGGGCTCGTTTCGGATAATATGGAAAACTTCGCTCATTTTCAGGCGTTCGCTGTTTTGATCGCAGCGCTAGCGACGGCTTGTATGTGTTGCACGGGTAAATACAGCACCAGTCAATATGAGCAGAGGGACGTTCATCCAGAGGATGCTAATCTGGAGAACAGTGATGGAGCTTTCTCCTTGGCCTCAGTAGTTTCATTGACCAAACAGATCATGACAGAGAAGAACTTTCTGTGTTTTGTAACAATGAACTTCTTCCAAGTCTTCCACCTAGCCTTCTACAACAATTTTATGATGATCTTTGCGGATAATCTTATTCCTAAGGACGTCCTTTCTTCCTCAGTAAGAAGTATCATGTATGGAGCAGGTTTTATTTGTCCTCAGGTAGGCAGTCATTTTATTTCTGAATATGAAAACCTGGTGTTTTAGTAGCTCACAGTATCCATTTCATGCTTGAAAGAATGCTGTATTTGGCGTAAGGTATTTGCCAAAATGAGTACTAAATCTCACTCCCCACTGCTTTAGAAGAAGAAAGTACCTCAGTGCAGGCTGATCAAATGTAAGAGGTAGAGAGAGCAGACAGGCTGGTGGAACATGTGTTTAAAACAATGTGAGACTTGAGTAGGCAAGGAATGAATGTTTTGTATCCTCCAGCACTTATCATACCTAAGCATGAAGGAGTGAAAAACATGGCCAAGATCAAGCATTTCTAAAGCAAAATCTACAGAATTCTGAATTCTTTTTTCGATTTGTTTTGTTTTCCAATGTTGTGTATTACAAATGAAAGACTAAGCTCTTCTTCAGGAAGTTTCTGAAATAAAATATTCAAAATACCAGAAAAAATTTATAAAGTATGAAAGGCATTGTTAAAATATGTAGTATCTCAGTCATGGAAACCAAACAAAACTCTAAATAGCTGCTTTTGGAGAATAATACATTCCCATTTGTTTTGTTGATTGGTCTCTTGATGAGCAGTATTTATGAGGAAGAGAGACATACTTTTAAGAGCCCAGTCAGGGATGAGGGGAGGAATAATGAACTGAAAAGAGAAAGAGAACCCAAACGAGTAATGTGTGAAAACAAGCAGCAAAAGTATATCCCACAGAATTTGACCATTTTTATTTACTTTTCTGCAGTAAATAAAAAATTCCTCTGTTCATTGCCTTCTAACTTCTTTCTCTAGATCTTTAAAAACTTTCTCTGTGTTTACCTGTTGGATGCTGAAAGTTAGGATACTCAAAATAGAAGTATCCTGACATCATAGGTGCTGATGGTGTTCAGAATTTTTTAAAATCAGGCTGTTATATTTATTAAATTGTAATGAGTTTTGATAAGTAATATGTATAAGAAGATAAATGATAATGAAACTGGAATTCACAGCTCAATTTCAGTTCCCATTTGGGCTTTTGCATATAAAACATACAGATCCTGAACATACCTTCTGTTCCATAACTCCTATCTATAATTTCAACTTTTGTCCTTATCACAGCTTTAATAGTTTTGGCGTTTTCCCCTGTACCTCAGGCAGTTAGGTAATGAACTTTGGAAATAAATCAGAAGCTACAGAAGTTAGGAAAGCTTAAATAATTTTACACTTAATATATAGCAATCACTTTTATTGATAAAATCAGTGTGACAGTGTGAAAAGAACAATCTCTCAGAAAATGTGTCCCTCTCTGCTCCCCAGAGACTCTTTGTCTAGAAGGTCACTGAACCGTAGAGGGTTTGCTGTGACCTTATTTTTCTCAGGTTTTGTCCCTTTGAGCTCAAGATACAATAAGAGAATTCTCTGATGGCAATGTCCTGAACTTCACTTACTGGAAAAACACCCGACCCTTGTAAAATAAAGCTCCTTTTTGTGAACTCTGCTTCAGTGGCATCTACTAGAATTCAGCTTCTGACTTAGGTTCCTTCTGGTAGTGGATGTGAGGAACACAACCTGCCCACAAGGAAAACGTTGCTGTAACATAGACAAACAACTTTGAATTTGCATCATTGTTAGTATTTTCCTTACAAACACACAGTCTTAAAGACGTGCAAGTAGTGAGGAATTTTCTAAGTCATAAGTACTTCCTGAGACAGGGTTATTTTGCAATTACAGGGAGACAGGAACATGGTGTTTACAATAGCAGACATTACATGATCCCTTAGTATTTCTAGTGGAGGCACTTTTCAGCAAAATCCCTGACAACAGCCAGGGGGAGGAGTATGTTTTAAATTCCTTATAACAAGATCTACTCCCCCCATTCTGGGGAGCTGTTTCCCTCAGGATATAGCAGTTCTCAGTGGCTAGTTTTTCAGTGAAAGGAGACTGTACCTAGTAGAAGTGCATAGAATGAGCCAGTAGAGAGTTTTCTTTGTTCAATTTCTATTTTTTTATTTTGTTGAACTTCTTAGAAAGGGTCATTGTTTGGTTTTTCTTTTCTTTAAAGGGTATTAATTATGTCAGATCTGTGTTTTATTGCTCTCCTAATGCTGAGACACTGTACTGTACCTTTTCATCCTATATGTGTATATATTATCTTTTCAGTGCCTTGTTCTTCTCAGTCATGCTTCATTGAAGAAGTTTGGTTATTACAGAATCATCTTGTTTTCCTTTTACTATGAAGGAGTAGCTGCTGCTGTCATGTGTCTTCTAGGGCAAGAACACTATTATCTGCTGGCATTTTATGTCACAACAAGCATGTAAGTAAATCCACTCCCCTGTTCATAGACACAGTTGAAATACTTCTAATAGAGTAGATACTTATTTTTATTACCAAGAAGATTCTGCCTCTGCTTTCATGGTTTTCATTCTGTTTCACTTACCAGAAAAGTTGAAACTCCAGTTACAGCTTTTTTTTCCTTTTTTTCCCCTGGCTTTCATTTTATTCTGTTTCAGCTTTTATTTTCTGCTTGAAATAAAAAAGGTCTAAAATGCAAAACAGCAATTACGGTTTGCAGGCACATGCCTCCAGTCACTTTAACCTGAGATGCAAGGGAAAGAGAATCTCATGTTTTCCACAGACATGAAAGAGCTCAGCAGAGGAAACAGTCTCTCTCCCCAGGGACTGTTTGCTAGGAGAGCTCAGACCTCACCCTGTGTTTGTTGCAGGAACACTTGTGTGCTGCACTGCAGGCAGATATGGGTAACTCAGGTGTCTGTTGGGTAACCAGCACTGAGCCCTTTCCCACTGGTGCTCAGTAGTAAGATGCCAAGCTGTAGTATTTTCACATAAGTACATAATGATACATGGAAAACCTTATTTCAAGATAAAGAGCTGTTTGTATCAGAATACTGTTACAGCAGTTTGTTTTTATTTCTTCATGTTCTCTTTCATTGTTGTCTTTCTCCATGTTCTTTCCTGCCCTCTTTTTCTTCATCTTTCCCTCCCCACCCCGTTTTCTTTCTTATTTTCAGTATTGCAGTCGTGGGCTACTCTAACACTGAATTGTGTGAACAATAAATTGAATTTCGTTATCTGCATGTTTTAAATGGTGAAGATGTGTTTTGATTTCTCCAAGAAAAAATTCTGAGGTACCTAAAGACTGTATGTTTAAAGTGCTAGTTGTTCAAAGTACCTTGTTAGTAAAAGCTAATCACACCCAAAATTTAATGACACAGAAATTGTAATATTTTAGTCTATTGTTTCATTTGGCTATTTGTTAATAATCAGCTTTGTATGTGTGCGTTTCTATGTGTGCGTTGCATATCTATATACATCTATATACACTGTAAATACAGATCTAGGAATGCATGTAAACTATTCTTTCTATTCTAATTCTTCCACCTTGAAGTTTATCTTCCACATGGTCATGTCTTTTCCAGATTTCAAGAGCAAATTTTCAGTTTCCCCTTTTTCTGAGGTGTTTCTTTTCTCCTGATAATTTTAAATGACATTTACTGATAATGTAAATTTATTGTCAGTGTTCATGACCTTTTACACCAATGTCCAGGAAAAAAAAAAAGAAGAAAACTCCCCACTTTTAGGTTTGCATATTGATTTCTAATTCTCAACTAAGAACAGATCTGGTAATGCTTTCATGTTTTAAGGAACATCTCAGCTTTGTGTGTTTGCAGAGTATCTGTGTTGGTGTGTTTGTGTTAGAATGGCAGTTACAATTTCATTATAAAGTGAATATAAGAACTGTGAACATCTTCAATATTTTGTTTTTCTTTAGGGTAATTGTACAAGCTTCATTTAGCTTGTTCAATTTGCCTTTGGCAGATATTGTTGATGCAGATTTAATAAAGCACAAGAGGAGGTATGTCAGTCATTACAGTTTTTTTAAACATGCTGTTTGCCTTGTTACTCTGGTAATAAATTATGTCAAAGTAAAGACAGTAAATGATCTGGGATCCTTGATACAGAAGTACTTTTTGTGAAAGCAATTTAGCATAAGTGAAGATCAGAACTTGAGTAAAGTTTTCCTGCAGCTACTTCAGTAGAGTCATTTAAACAGATTAGGTCATTTCTCTTTTTTCTTATACTATAGTATAAGCCAAGTCCTTCCAATTTTTGTGGCTTTGTTTTTGTTAGCTTCAATTGAATTACTTTGTAACCAGGTACATCTATAATCATGTATGGAATTTTCTGAATGAGGCCTTTCCAAGATGGAAAAGGTGTTAAGAAAGCTTTGTGTGTGCTAGGTAAAATGCACGTTTCAAAGTCTAACTGGTTCCTTTATCTCCCTGAAATAAAAGTGATAAAACCTGCTGCAGAATAGCATATTGCAACTCATTGATCTTTTGGATTTTTACCAAAGTGCACATAACTTCCTGTTGGTTCAGTCGTTATGTAAGTGTAGATTCACTCCTGTTAAAGAACTTGCCCCTCAAATGGAAGATCTGTTGCTTTCATGAGGAAAAAATTGCCTCATTTCTGGCCTATGCATGCAAAATCTTCAGGTGTAATTAATTCTCCATGCACTGTTCGGTCTAATTTAACTTCAATAATTACTCAAAGTGCACAAAGTTGAATTTAAGTACGAGTCACTTCAGAATTAGGGCCAAGCTGTGTCCATGTATATATATTTGTGTGTGTATATTTATTTATATATATATATACTCATACACACAGCCTGTAGAGGTTTGTAACCTTTAATTTCCAAATAAATTTAAATTTCATTATGAGAGTAGATCTGTTTGCTATAATGTGTGAACTAGATAAATCTAAGGATCATGACATTTAGCATTTACACATTAACAAAATTTCAAGCTTTTTAAAATCACAATTGTAATTAATACACTAATAAGTTTGTGTTGTGCAATAATTTGTTTTTTCCCCAAATATTTTAGATTACCACTTTCCTCTATGGTTTTTGGTACCAATGCTTTATTTACCAAGCCTGCCCAATCTTTGGCTCCAATGGTTGTGGTTACAATACTAAATCATTATGGATATTATAACCTGAATAATGTACCTGGTCATCCTGATATAAGGTGAGTTCAAAAGAGATACTTTAAATCTTAGAAAATGACATTAAATACTCCTGTAATCTAAAAAGCAAATTGATCAGCAATTGGTTTGCATCAAATGCACTTCAAAAACATAAACACTTTAAAATACTTACCAGTTGTTTTTGTCTGTGTAGAAGTACAAATGTTTTTTAAAGAGTAAATAATTTATTAAACAATATACATGAGGATATCTACGTAATTTTGAAAAGCAAAGGATACTTTTCATCCCCTGGCTTTTTGAATAAAAGAAGAAAACGTTTGAGATCAGCTAATGGCTCATATTAAGATACATGTTGTCCTGGCATCTGCATTTTGTTTACCTCATAAACCTACTTCCTTAAATACATAATATAAAATGTTAATCAGATCTTTTTTTCTTTTTTCTTTTTTTTTTCTGTTTGAGAGAAAGCAGTATAATCACTGGAGGGAGAGACTTTGCCTCGAGTAGGAGTGTATCATTTTGGCTCCAATACTCCTTACCATTCTAATGCTAATAATTTCACTGCAGTCCCTAGAGACCTTAATACAGCATAAAGCTGTGGTTGCTGGTTAGTTGGACATGTGTGGGCTTTTATAAAAATAAATTAACAGGGAATAACCACACTGAAAGGGTCACAGGCTGTATTTATGACCATCAGGAGGAAGTGGCAACATAAGGAATAACTGAAGTCAGGGCTAAATGGAAAATTCAGTCCTGATTAGGATTTACTTGAGGGAACAACATGAATATCCTGACAGCTACATAGCTCTCCTAAACTTTTAGTAAAAACCTAAAGGAACAGATAAACACAAATTTATAGGAACTTTTGTGGAGATAGCTCCTGAAGGAGAGAGGTCTGGTTATGAGTCACCTAAGGTTAGGAGAACATTCCATATGTGAGGAATTTTCTAGAAAAATGTATGAGGACAAGCATGACATAAAAGAACAACAGGTGGTCTTCAGAAAAGCATCCAGACAGAAGCAAAGGCAGCTTAAGTTGAGGCTGTGTGTGAGAACAGCTTATTTTAATGCATTCTGTAGATAGCCAGTGAGATGATGTGAAGAGGACATGAACCTCATTATAATGTCAAATAAGATGAGTGATTTTTGCAGAAGAACTGGATGTGGATATGAGAGGGCTGAATATATTCATCTTGATGATTCAGAGAAATTCAGATTTGAAACATAAAAACTGCAGTTCTGATCCCTTTCAATCAGAGAAATGATCCCTTTGTGGATGGATTTTAAATCACAGTAGTCATAAATCTTTTTTGCCTGGTAAATAGCCCCTGGACTACAGCAACAATAAATTTATTATATAGAAGTTGAAATACTTGGAATGCTCAGTCTATAAATCCTGTGTTTTCACTTGAGTCATGCTGAAATTTTATTTATTTCACTAGGGCCAGGAACAGCATAAAACATACAAAGCTGAGATTAGTGAATCAGAGCACCTAGAATATATATTTCTCTTGCCCATCCTTTCAAAAATAATTTCTTAAATATGAAGCAGTTTGCCTGTGTTTCCTGTATATGTAGTGTGTGAATGGGTTTCCTTTGCTTGCAAATACAGGGTTGATACACAATCCATGAAGACCAGAAAGCTCAAAGTTGTTTTCAGGGAGTCAGTTTGCCCCTGGCACTGTTCTCAGACCATTGACTGAGCTAAAACTGCTTATATATATATAAAAAACCTGTTGGCTGATGTCATATTTCAGTCATAGGTAGACAGTTAAAATACACTTGCCCCAGGACAAAGTTGTTTGAGGACAAACAGAAATTAAATACAAGAGATTGTTTAAAATACACCCAAACTGTTTTGGGGAAAAGAAAGCTTTTCACACATGTGAATTGTATAAAATGAAGTATTATGACCCATACCAATACAATCTCAGCTCTGTCCTTCCTCCTTCTCCAAAGCTGGCAGTATCTATTAAGTGCTTTGGAAAGTATTTGCTTT
Source organism: Hypocryptadius cinnamomeus (assembly GCA_013400635.1). Taxonomy (NCBI): domain Eukaryota; kingdom Metazoa; phylum Chordata; class Aves; order Passeriformes; family Zosteropidae; genus Hypocryptadius; species Hypocryptadius cinnamomeus. Next base: position 13,059 of record VYZP01005695.1, read on the forward strand.
GTTAGGTGTAGTGGCAGTGAATTGTGAAGATAGTACAGAGGACCCTTATTCTGCATTAAAAAATGTTTGGGCCCTGAATAAATATGTTTGAAGAGTTTCCAGCAATGTTGTTTACTGGGACAAGGCAGAATATGCAGTGTATACACTATGTGCTGCATTCTGAATTATTTTAGTAACTTATTTTACTAATAATTATTACTTTTTCTTGAACTGAGAGTTAAACTGTAGCAACAATGATGGAGCAGCTAATCTTGGAAAGCTCCAGGCACAGTAAGGACAATAAAATCATCAGTAATAGCCAGCATGGCTCCACCAAAGGGAAGTGATGCTTGACCAACCTGATAAACTTCCACAGTTAAATGACTTGCCTGGTGGGCAGGGGAAGGCAGTGGAGATTGCCTGCCTGGGCTGCATTCCTGATGGCCAGGATGATGGGGCAGGATGGACCCTCAGGAAGTTTGGGGATGACACAAAGCTGGGGCTGTGGCACGTGCACAGAAGGTCACACTGCCATCGGGGGGGATCTTGACAGGCTGGAGAATGAGCTGGAATTAGACAAAGTCCTGCAGCAGGGCAAAGGTGATCCTTCCCCTCTGCTCACACATTGTGCCACATCCTTAGGAAGTGTGGTCACTGCACAGAAGTTAAGCACTTTGTCATGGAAAGTGGTTTTTAATATCTTTAAAATTTGAGCAATACTTTGCAGAATGGAATGTCCTGATTTTTCCTTTCTTCCATCATCATAGCAAAGCAGTACGTGCCCTGTATGGCTTGAGATGTTTTTTGTTCTTGTTTGGGTTTGGGGTGGTTTTTTTTGGTTTTTTGTTTGGTTTTTTTTTTTAGTTTGGCTTGATTTTTTTTACTTTGCTATGGAAAAGATGCCTAGTTTAAAACCTCCCTCTTCTGGAGAGCCAGTGCAACTACCACCAGCTTCTCTTGAGAGTGCTTTTCAAATTTGTTCTTCAGAGTAAACTTATTTGGCAGCAATTCTTCATTATTTATTGAAGGCACTTTAAACTGTTAATGCTTTCATATTGAATTACTGAACTACCTGACATTCTGTTCAGAGTGATTTTAGGGCTGTTTAGGGAAACATTGTATGTTTTATTCCTGTGTGTGCAAAAAAAAGGTTGATGTGGAAATTTCTAAAGTTACTTGTTCAGCTGTAATTGTGATAAAATCCAAGATCTGCTCTTGATTTATCCCAGTCCCTTAATTAAATATTTTCCCGTTCCTTGTTTGTGTATTATATTTTTTCATAATTCCTGCAATAACTTAAGGTTTTACAGTACAATAGGTAATACTGTTTTCTTAAATCAGCATCGTTCCAGTGAAACCAAATCAGAATTGCACAGTGTGAGTGATTTTGCAGATGTTCTTTGTGTAAAGATGGAATAATGTTAGCACTGAAAACTGCAATCCTTTTTAGTGTGCAGAGCAGGCCAAATGCAAGCCCCAACATCCTGTTAACTGTGTCTGAGTCCTGTTCTCATCATTAGGTGGTTAAATAATGTGTCTGTGGCTCCCTGCTGGCACTGCTCCTGCAGTCCCTGGGGGCAGCTGTGCCAGAGCTGTGCATGATGTGGGCTCCTTCCCCCGTAGGTGCACTGGAAATGCAGTTGGATACAGGCCAGTAAACAACTCCAAATGGTAAATTATTGTCACTGCCAATAAACATTGGCTATGGACCAGTGGCCTGCTAGTGAACATTTCCAGCCACAAATGCAATTGCCCGAGTGATTAAGTGATTCACTTGTGAGCCTGTGGGCTTTTGTTTTCTTATGTAGCATTAGCATGTACATGGTTTGAGATAAACTGTGCTCATTTATGAGCCTGTGTCTGTACTAAGGACAGAATCTGGGCTTTGTTGGAGGTTGCAAACATTTTTTCTGTTAAACTGAGTGAGACATGAGTTGATTCTTTCATGATTCAGAGGAGCTCTTAGGTTTTATTCAAAAACCTGCTCAAGGTTTGGGGGATTTTTCACAGATTTTAGGTTTTTTGGACCATGTCCATAGCTGTTCTGTGAGTCTCTTATCTCATTCCTGAATGCTAAGGAAAAAAATTAGAAAGGAACATACACTGCCTCATGGAGAGAAAGTTCACTTAGGGGCTGTTTCTCAGCTTGAGTTGACTTTCCTGATATTTAAGTAATTAGAATCCCATAATTAACAGAATACAAGTAGATAATGATTCCTACTAGATGAATGCCAAAATGCATGCTTTGAGCTGTCAGAAACCGTACTGCTCATAAAAGGGAGCTCATTTAATTCCTGTATTTTCTTTCTTCATTCATATTTGCTGATGCTTTTATTTATTTTTCATTAGAGAATATTTAAATGAGGAAATGCCATGCATTCATTACAAAAAAAGAAAACTAGTGTTGATTTCACATTTATTCTTTCTATGGCTTATATTATCTTGTAATCATTTATTTTAAAACCAAATGAAATAAGGCATGATATTTCAAATGGCCCTTGAAACCACACCTGAATTTTGTGCAATTATCATTACTTCCATCTACCATTCAGCATCTAAAACATCACACTATGTGATAATTAGAGCACAAATTTCAACTCAAATAAATTAATTTCATGTTCAAATGTTTGCTTCCATTTTCTACTTTTCTTTCTCTTCCAAATTTTACTAAAGCTTTTTGGATGCTCTATAATTGGATGAAATCTGCTTAAATTGATTTCTATATTACATAATCAGGAAAGTAGTGAACAGGATTTCTTAGGTTGTATTAAAATTAACTCTTTCTGTGCTAATTGTCTGAATTCCTTCCACCTAGAGAAAACAATATATAATACATATCTGTATGTATAATTAGAAAATACACAAGATATTTCTATTTCTTTTACTTAGAATTGACTGTACACTAGTATGTCTATGTGTTTATAATGGGAATGATTTAAAAACAACTTGTTTAGCGACCATGGAAGTTAATGTTCATTTGAAAGCTGTGTTCTCATTTCTTTCAGCAGGTCATTTTTAGATCTCCATGATGCCATGTTCTACCTGGTCTGTCTGGTTCCCCTCTGCATTGCAGTCCTACAGATCCTGACCTGGACTCCCTTTTCCATCCAGAACAGCCACCTGGCAGCTCCACAGTAAATATGGAACCAGTGGTCAGTGCAGCTCCTGCTGAACCACAAGAGAGTTCAGTAAGTTTTTCATGTGAGAAAGCAAAATTGCAAGATGAAGTTTGAGCTGTTTCATTCAGTCTCTATAGACTGTGACTCACATTCAGCCTTAATGCTGAGCCTACACAAGTTTTTCCTAGTTCAGTTGCTTTCTGTTAATGGGTTTTATCCTTAATTACTTTATTTAAAGTAATTTCTGGTATATAAAGATTCCTGTTAACTCATTTGAAGAAAGGATGTGGCAGATCAGGGAAAGGGATCCCAACCCAGCACCTGGAATTCAAGGGAACTGTATTTTCTCAGGCCTACTGGTGGATTAATTTTGCCATACTGATAAAATGGCAGATCTCTGAAGTTAATCTGGAAGATCCCAGTGGACATCCCTCATGGATGGCAGGGAGATAAAAATTTAGATGGTGTCTAGCTGGCCAGTATCAAGACAGATCTGACAGCTAGCACAGTAATTAACTACCCTGTGAAAGTCTGTGTAAGACTAAAGAAGAAAAGTATTCAGATGCTGTTCAGTGTTGCCCAATATGGAAAAAGCTTAGTAAGTCCTCACTGGCTTTCAGAATCTCTAGTTGGTGGAAGGTCAGTGCAGTTTTATGGCTTTAATTGGGAAAATAATTTTGAAGGTATCCTATAGTTGGTGCCTCATACAGAATGTCATTGTGGCAAGAACAGCATTAGTCTGTGGATGTAGGGTTCAGCTCTTGGGCAAATGTAGGCACACACAGTTACTAAACCAAGCTCTACCTGTTCACTGGTGTTACATTGGCTAACTCATTTGGTGTGTGACTATTTAAGTTAATTTCTGAATCATCAAGTTGAAGTTAGTTCTGATTAATTCTTATCAGTTAAGATTTTAAATTAATCCTGTGATTTTTATAAAATAAAGAGTTTTTGACAAAAATTCAGGAACATTGAGTCCTCTCTTCATTTCACACATTGTAATGATAAGACACATTAGCATGTTTACAGTACTCCCATTTAATCAATATTATACTTCCTCCAGTATATCCATGGTGTAATTGTGCAGTGATAAATACCTTTAGCATAATACAATCACTGCATTTTTGTATTTTGTTTTGCCTGGGCAAACACAGTTTTAGTAGCACCTTTCTTAGGGAGTCCCACTTGAAAGTACAAGAGCATCGTGTGGATCCCAGTTTGAAAAGGCTGAGCAAGCTGATTTTCAAGGCTCTACACTTACTGTGACAGGTAACTTGGAAGAGGAAGGAGTGTAAGAAATGGCTTTGCATTTTGGTGGACACCAGCATAATATAATGAAGTTTGAGATTTGAAATACCAGAGTTGAAAAAAACATTCATTTGTGCCTCAGCTTCTACATTTGCAGAGTAGAAATAACATCATTTCCTTGCCTTTTTTGAAGTGTGAAGTGCTTTCAAGGCGATGAATGAAAGAGAGGGAGATCATCATTAAATATTTAGAAATCCAAATGAATCCTTTGATAGAAATATGAAGATTTATGTTAAAATGTAAGAAGCCAGAACTGTGGTGAAGTTCCAAGTTGCCTTATCTAGTTTTTATCTGTCTTGTCAGAGAGGCTGTTTCCCAATTGCATTGTGCATGCTGACAGCATTTATGTGCACATACAGCATCACTTGTGTAAATACTCTGTGCATAGGTAAATACAAATACCAGAGCAGATACAGCCTGTGTGTTTAGGTTTTGAATTTGAAAAGATTTCTTGCATTGTATGTATTTATTTCATGTCTGAAAGGCAGGAGCAGAAGTTGAAGGAATTTAAGTTAATATAATCTTTGATTCATTATATGAAACAGTCTACTACCTGAGAGTTCCTTTAAAGTGGTAATAACATTAAATAGTCTCTTTTTTCTTTATTGTTTCTGTATTTCCTAAATTTCCCATGTTTATCCTATCTTCATAGAATATATATTTTAACATATACAATAAAATAACGTTATTATACCATAAACAGGGTTTGTTACGTGACTGTGTTAGTTATTTTTAATATTAAGTTATTAGAATATAGTGTACAGCTGGAAGAGTACCATGCTATACAACAGGAAATCTAATAAGTGGTTTTAAGAGTCAAAATTACATCAATAATTCATTGAAATAATCAGAATTATTTTTTCTGGAAAATATCTGGTAAAGTTACCATTAATTTGCTGAAATAAGGAAAGGAGTAAGGAGTGATATGACTCAATGCACTGTTTGAATAGGCTCTACAATCTGCTGCATCTCTAGAATTCCTGCAGGAAAAGTACATAATCAAAGATTTCTAAGCAAGACAGCCTGAAGATAGGAGACATTAACTGTAGAATAAACCAGTTTAGAAAAAAAAAATCGGAGAAATACAATTAAAATTATTTAATATGTAAAATATTAATAATTTTCCAAATTTATTATGCACTATTCTCCCATTTGTCTGTCCTGTTTCCCTTGCTGTAAGGGCTGGAGAAATGTCTTTTAGAGCATCAACAGTCAATCCCAAAGAGGACTGGAAGGGTGCTTTAAATTTGAGTGGTGATCTTCCTGTGGGAATAGAAGGTTGGCACTGTGCTGTGACTGACATTGCTTATTCTCCATTTCTCTGTCACCCACTAAACTTTATCTTCTGCTAAACCTACATGATTGGTTTTGGCTGTGAATCAAGTAAAGGATGATCAAAGGCAAAAGTTCAGTGTCTTACAACAGCTGGTTTCCCTGCTTTCTCTCCTTATTAGCCAGCAGTATCTGAGTTTGAACTCCCACTGCTGGAAAAATGCCTCAATTTAATCTGGATAATTTAAGAGTGTCTAAAAGAGTCTCATAACTGATAAAAAGGCTATAAGTGTGTGTATAGTATAAAATATGAAATGCTGTGGTAAGCTCAGAGGAGGAGAAATGTGATGCTTGAATCCCATTCTTACAGTTTCTCTATAAATTCTGAGAATATGGAACTTAATACTGAATGAATTTTATTTATTGAAAATCAATAAGCAGAAATGTCTGCTAGACTTAAAAGCGCGTTGCCCAATAGACACTAAAGAATGTTAGTCTAATATAGTAGTAATATAATATATGGTCAGTGATAGAGTGAAAATATTGAATAAATGACAACAAAGCATATTTAATTTTAAGTGAGGAAAAATGATGTTTTGTGGAGCTTACATGCCTACCTCTGTTCTGGTCTTGTACAAAATGACCTTCTCAGTCTCCTGCTGCCGTGATTTTGGAACTGCTCAGTAATTCATGAATGTACTGTGTTGACATGGCTGGTAGGAATGTTTACATTTGAATACAGTTCCACAGCCTAATGGGTGCTGTCAGGAAAGACAAGCAGGAAGGGGAAGGAACACTTCAGATAAGCCACATCTCCACAAGTACTTCTAGGCACTTCCTGGCATAACTAAGCCAGCTTGTGGGGGGAAAAGGCTCAGTAGTACATGCAGGCAAAAGAATTCCAGCTGGTTTGGTACAGGAACATAAAAGTGAGACTGGGGGAGTTGTCCTGAAGGTCTGGACCCACAGCTGGGCTTCCTGGGTTACCTTTGGGGGAGAGGATTTTAGATATCTGTGTTTACCTTAAAGACCTTTTTCTGGTAATCCCTTTCTTGCTAATATTTCAGTAATAGAAGGGAAAGTTGTTTTATCACGGGATTTGATGCCTTGGGAAGGCTGACCTAGAACAGAGACTAGATGGAGCTAAAGAATAAAGTAGGTATTTATTAGGAGGCCTCAATAGATCCACCTTGGGCAGCACCAGAGCTCAGCCAGGGCTACACCCCAGGTGAACCCAAAATGGTCACAAAATGTGTGACCAGTCATGGGATCTCTCACTTTTATAAGTTCTGCTCCATTTGCATATTGGAGTTAATTGTCTAATTATAGCTTTAGATGATGAAGTCCTATCCTGCCTGTTTTTCTCTCTTCAGCCCACATTGTTTCTGCTCTTGGGCCTGAGATTTGGATCATTTGTCCTTGGTCCTGAGCTAGAGAAGGAATTGTTTTGTCGCCCTACTCTGTGAAGAGAGCTCACCATCCCTTAATATGAACCCCAGACCCACACACTAAAGCAGCACAGAATCTGAAAAATATAAAATCTAAAACCTGAGGCATCACATTTTATTGGGGAAATTGAGGATTCACATCATAGACCACACGAGGCTGTGCAGCCAGCCCTGCCACCGAGGCTGCTCCAGAAGCCAGGGGGTGCCAGCACAGCAACAGCGGCTGGGTTCAACCCTTTGGGTGGGTTTGGGACCTTTTCTGCTCCAGGGATTCAATTGATTATAGAAATTTTCCATCAAGACAAAGGGAAAAAACAGTCTCCAAATAGAGGAGCAGAAAGGAGAAAAAGCGATTCCATTATTTCTGGGAATCCTTTCCCAGCACACGAATTGAATCACAAAGCTTGTTTACCCCACAAAGGGTTTGCTGAGATTGTCCAGCAGTTGGTTACAACTCCACCAGCTTATATGCAAATGACTATACATCAAAATTATTTCCTAAATATGCATGAATGGTGAGTTCTTTATGGCTTGTCAAGAGAAAAATATGCTGAGTATACAACTACTGCATCAGAATGTTAATGGCAAATATAACACTGGGTAGGAATTTTGAAAAACTCCATTAAAACACACCCAAGTTGAATGCTAATGATGAAAAGACTGAATTTCTTTATTATCAAAGCAAATTTCTTGATTTATTTGGTATGCAATCAATTAGCTGTATTTTTTTTATGTGATAAAACCAAGATATGTTTCCCTGTGAACAACATCTAACTAACCTGAAGTAATTTTATTTACTGGTTTATAATATTGTGAGCAGATGTCTGTTTAAAAAGCAGCAAATTTATGTTTTGTCATGTTGGATTTTGATTACAAAGTTGTTTTATTCCTGGAGGGAAAAAATAAACTAGTCTGTCTTTACAAATAAGAACAGGCATGGAAAGGAGAGTCTTAATCCCAAACCAAATAAAAATAGACTAAAAAGGCATTCTAGCCCATCTAGCTATTGAGAGGGGAAAAAAAACCCAAAACCAACCCTAACAATCTTCAGTGGAAAACTGTCTAAAGCTCTCAAGTCAGAAACTTTCCTCAAGGGGGTTAAACATCAGTGAGAATGAACTGCACCCAAAAATCCTCTGGCAATATTCTGCTGTTTCTCTGGTTTTGCTGATTTCCCAGGACAAGGAAGGTTGGACATGATCAGTGCTTGATCAGAGGAGGTTCCAGGTAAAAGCCAGGATCCCAGCGGGGTCTGGCTGCCAGTGCCACCCTCCCGATGACACGACGGGGCTGTGCCCAGCCCTCAGACCCGCTCTGAGGGAGCGGCCCCGCTCGCTGAGGGCTCGCGCCTCCCGCCGCTCTGCGCACGCGCGGCTGACAGGGCGGCGCCGAGCACGTGCGCCAGCGCCTCCGAGGCGGCCTCCGCCCGCCCGCCGGCCCGGGGCGGGGACGAAGGAGGAGCCCGGCTGAGGGGAGCCGCCGCCAGCCCGCCCTGCCCGGCCCCGCTCCGGTTCGAACGCAGCGCGGCCCCGCCCGGCCATTGGCGACGGAGAGGGAGGGAGCGGGTGTGCGCGCCAGGCCCCGGCGTGTCGCAGTGGAGACGTCCGGGCGGGCTCCGCTGCCGCGGCGGCGCGTTCCGCCCGGAGCTTGTGCGCGGGCCCCGAGCGGAGCCGCCGCTGCCATGGAGCGGGGGGGCGGTGGCGGCGCGCGGGGCTGATCGCGCCCCTTCCCCATGAGACTGTGGCTGTGCTGGCTGGGCTGCTACACCCTGCTCCTGTGGGTGCTGAGGAGGACGATGTGGGCTGGCCCGGCCCGGTACCTGCGGAGCCCTTTATCCAGGTCCCTCTACGTGAATATGATGGGCAGCCACCGCCCACCAGCCCCGGGCGCCAGGGAGAACCACCAGGTACAGCCCCGGCGGCGGCCGCGCTGCCCGCCCCTCCCTTCCCTTCCCTCATCGTGCCGGGCTGGGCGGCGGGGGCGGCACAGGGACCCCCGCCCCCGGGGAGCTCCGCCGGGCAGGGGCGGGGGGTCCGCCGGGGGGGATCGGCGGGAGGAGCGGGAACCCCGGTGCGAGCTGAGGGGGCCAGCGGGCCGGGCAGCGCAGACAAAGAGAGGGAACCGCTCTGTCCTGCGGTGAGAAAGTTGCCGTGCGCCCTCTCTGCGGAACGCGCCGCGGAGCGCTCCCGGTGCTGCGGGCTCGGCGGGGTCGCGGAGAGCCCGGCGGTACCGGCGGGGGGAGCAGCGCCCGGCCCGGCACCCGGAGCGCGGCGGGTCGGGGCCGGAGCTGCTCCCGGGAGAGGGGCACCCCGCGTTCTGGATGTGCGCCCCGGGTTCTGGATGTGCGCCCCGGGTTCTGGATGTGCACCCCGGGCTGTGGATGTGCACCCTGGTTTTTTCAGTGCACACCCCCGTTTGTCCGGTGAGCCCTGTGAGAGCGCTCCAGGGAAGTTTGCAGGTGGTGGGTTTGTAATCACAGAGATGTTTGTAATTAGTACCGGTACATCTAGAGGAAAACAACAAGAAAGTGGGGAACTGAGACTCCCACAGAGGCCTTGGAGCAGTAGGAGGTGGCAGACTAGGAATGAGTTGTTGCAATGTGATCCGACTGCGATAAAAGGTTGCTGCTGTGTTTGGGCAGTGTGGCCGCATGGGTCGGTACCTTGTGGAGAAGTTGGGGGCCGTGCCCTTGCACTGCAATGGTTGTGTGGTAGATTTCATTTGGAATGTGTTCAGATCCGCACTATGTTTTGGCGAAATGCTGCTGAAAATCTGACAGGAGTTAGAAGGGCTGATAAGAAGTCTTAGTGCAGAAGGAAGCTGGCAGCTTAATCTAGGTTAAATATGCAGAAGCGAGCTAACGAAGAAGATGTAGTATAAGCACTTGAGGACTGCTGTACAAAGGAGGACCATAATTCTTCCTTCTGATCCATTTCTGCAGCCTTCTTAGTGCTCTGGGTGGGCATCCAGAATCTTGTTGGGTGGATCTGTCCCTGGAATTTAATGCTTGTGGTCTGCTGTTGGGATCATTCAGGACATAAGCACAAAGAGAAGCAGAATTCAGGTTTACAGGAAGAACTTCCTTCTGGTGAACAAAGAAAATGTGAAAGTCTTTTGTGTTGTTAAAAGCTGTAGTAGAAAGACAAGTCAGGGAAATATGTTGTGGAGGTGCCTGTGTCATTCACAGGTAGATGGTCTGCAGTAGATAATCTTCATCTCTATTTTATTTGATCTAGATTTTAAATGTAGGTATTGATTATTTAGTACATTCAGTAAAATTTATGGTTTCTGAGTTTGTGGGGTAAGCAAGGGTTGCATGTTCAGGCTGCTGGTACTTTGACTCTCTACAGTTTTACTGACTTAACTAGTTTTATGTAAATTATCTAAAATAAGTTTTTCATCCTTTTACTAATATTAGGCAAGAGTTGCAACGCTTATATTTTTTGTTATAACAAAGGTCTTAGCACAATAATCTGAAAATATATAAGAGATTGACACACTTTGTCACATAACTAGTGGCCTTTCATATGTTGTATGTAGAGGAAAATAAAAGCAGTTTCTGTTCTGAGGAAATAGTTCGGGAATTAAGCTGGTTTTCACCATTTTTTTTTCATTTGAAATTTGGATTGAGGTTTTTGGGGGTTGGTTTGTTTTTTGTTTTTTTTTTTCTCTTATAATGTGTTAGAATTTCTGTTATTCTCCAGTGTTATATAGGTAGTTGTCAATAACCTTATTGGCAAGATTAACCATGAGAGAGCATAGAATCATTGGATCATTAGGGTTGAAAAAGAGCTCCAAGATCATCAAGTCCTTTGACCAAATACCACCATACCCACTAAACCATATTGAGAAGAAGAAATTGGAGATCTGTGAACAACACCTAATTTTTGGAAACAACTTTCTGTTAAGTTGTCACCACCATCCTTCTGCCAGTGCTTATGTCAATATTTAGAAGTCTTAAAGACAAGAATTGTAGGACTGTTGTTTTTCAGTGGACTGCAGGTGAGAGTTCAGTGCAGAACCCAAGGTGCATGAGCTCAGGTGTAGTCGTGCTGCTTATGGAACAAAGCCTCTGTTTCCCAAGGCTTTGAAAAGGTTTTCTTCTGGGTTGAAACTGGCAACACATTGCAAAAGGCAAATCACCTGAGCCACTCCTTGTGAGTGAACCTGACACATCCCAGCCTGCTCCCCAGCTCCTTGGGATCATTTGCTTCTGCCACACTCGTGGAATTGGCTTCTGAATGAGTGGACAAAGTACACAAGCTGCTGCTTTAGTGGTTTTTCAGGAGCCACTAAGGATTGCTTTTGGGAATCACTGGCCTATGCTGATTTATTTAACAAGTGCTGAGCTGCAGTGAGAAGAGACCTAAAGCGGTGAATCAGCAGTTTTGGGGATCTCTGTGCCAGGCTCAGAATCTGTGTTTCAGAGGAAAGGCTCACTCACGTGTTCTACCCCACAGTGTGTTTGAAAGTACAGTCAAGAGAGAGCCTGATTCTGCCAGAAATGCGCCCGTTGTGCAGGAGGTTTTCAAACTTCACCAGGCACGTTTGCTGCTCACCTGAGGGGTCTTGGGGTCTTCCCTCTCTGCTTTTGGCCAGTGTTTGATGGAGCCCCTGCTCACGAATCTGGCATAGAGGCCGGGGAGCACCGTGTGCTCCCCTCTGCGTGCCGGCACTGCTGCTGGGAAGCTGCGCACGCTGCAGTCAGAATCCTGTCCCATCCCAGTGATGACTGCGAGTTCCACTGTGCTGAATGCTGTGTAAACCTTGAGTGAATGTTCCTGTCCCAACAAGGCAGACAAATGTGATGGGATCAGGGTCTGAGCACATGTGTGTTAGATCTTCGGGGAGTTACCCCAGCTGACAGTTTCTGTCCTTCCATGTGGGCATTTTTTACAAGATTCTGCTAAAACTCTACATCTCACTTCAGGATGCTTAAAGCTCTCTATCTGCACAATGAACACGTGCAGTCAGATTAAGGAACATTGTTGCAAGATTTAAGGGGGAAGTGAGAGGGTGTTGGCTGTAGAGAATAATTCTTAATGGTAGAAAATAGACACAATGGCATTTTATGAGAAGGACTGGCACTTTCTCCATGTAAGTGTAGGAGAGTGAAAAATAATAGTGATATTCTTCATTAGAAAGAAATTTGAATTTTTTTAAATGTAACTTTTGCATAGAGGACCTATGTTGGCTTTCTAGGGAATTTACCTTTTGGATACCTTCCAAGTACAGGGTAATAATTAAGACAAAAATTAAAACCGCTATTTCTTAGCAAGTAAGCAGTCCTCACTTTGTTACAATTCTAAGTTAATTTAACCCTGAAGTTTGTTGGAAAGACTGTAGGAAAAGCTAATTTTTTGTATTTATGGAAATTGGTAATAGTTTTGTATGTATTAATTTTGACTACTTCTGGGTTTACATTGCTGAACTTTTAAAATTATCCTTTATCTCTTTCTGTAGTGGTATGTCTGCAACACTGAACAGTTGTCTGAATCCCTTCAGCCTATTTTTGTCCAGAGTTACCTTGACCAAGGAACACAGATCTTCTTAAACAACAGCATTGAGAAGTCAGGCTGGCTGTTTATCCAGCTCTATCACTCTTTTGTGTCCTCTATTTTTAGCCTTTTTATGTCTAGAACATCTATCAATGGGTAAGTGAAAAGTTGATCTTGGGTAAGATAAATACAGTTTGGATTTAAAGTTTTCAAGTGTTCAGCCCTACCGATCTGCCAGCTTTTCAAAATGTGTAATTTCCCTTTGCTGCTCTGTCAGATGTGAAATGTTCTCCTGTGTTCATCATTCCCAGCCCTCTTAACTGGTGAACACCATTTCCATTATGGGGGGACAGAGGAGGTAATTGCAATTAATACAAGGCAGTCTGAGGATTCTAATTGCATTTTATAACAATTGTTTGTGTTAATTTTCTTCTAAGAGAGTGTTCTTTGTGTCTCTTTCCTCAGCTTTCTTCCTCCCTCTCCCTTTGCCCTTTTCCTACTGCCACATTTTTATCATTTACTGTTGTGATTGTCCTGGTGGCTGTATCCAGACTGTTCTGTATTGTACCTAAAACTCTTCAACTGGAGAGTGTTTGCCTGTCCATGGCAAACCATGGCACATAAATAATAAACGCTGCAAAGCTGGCCAAGTGCTGTGCCTGGTAACACAAATGTGGAATATTGTCCTTTTTCTTATTCTGTAAAACAATTCCACCTCAATTTGTGTGTAAGCTGCACTGGAACAGATCACTTCTGAAGGAGCATGTTTAACTGATGAACCATCAGCAAAGCAGGAAAACATAAGTTGATGAAACAGCATTCTTCAATTCTTATTGCATCAGTTGCAGGGGAGTTTGGCTGTTCATGGGTGCTTTAGTATTTTTTTTAAACAAGGCAGGGCTCTTTTTTGCTCACCTTACCCCATTCAGACACGTTTAACAGCTTACCAGCTTTGACCTTATGAAAAATGCATTTTGTTACATTTAGCCAATTTCTCCAGTATCCCCACCTCTGCACCTGCTACATACTTCTGCACAGTCTGATACAAAATAGGAGCTGTCTACTGGGGCTAGAAAAATAGTTTTTTTCCTTATTTTCTACTCAGATGACTTTATGAGCTTCCCTGTGGTGTTCTTAGTTATGTGTAGCTTTATATAAAGGTTCCTTTGGTCTCTTCTTCCTTTCTCTTCCATTTTTTTTTCAAAGGCTCTTCAGGGCTTTGAATAACACTTCATAATGCTGTTAGGAATAATAGCTATGAGCCAATTATACAGTGTGGACTGACACATGTGTGCTGCAAGGGGGCTCTACTTAAATTGGATGTAGTCTGTTTATACATTTGATATCCTGCTTGGTTTCTTCTCTATGACTTTGTATACTCTGTCCTTTTTGTTTCTTTGGGTTTTAGTAGTCAGTCTTTCCTAGGCCAGCTCCTTTTCACATTTTTTATTCTTTGAGTTTTTTTGTCTCTGTTTACCGTTTTTCTTGTTTGCTTTTTTTCCCCTGTTCATTGTCTTTAAACTCCAACAGGAGTTTAAAGAATAGTATTTATCTACCTGCAGTCTATTAGTGACCAGTTCTTCCTCCTCTGCCTGTTCTTCTACCTGTTTCATCATTGAATTCTGCTGTGACAGCTGAAACGTGTCACTGTGTAGTCTTCAAACAGTTATGGGCGGGTATGGCATTGACTTGATCCATAAGGAATCCAACTGTCACCTCTACCCAATTCCTTAATGAGTTGTCTGTTTTCTATTCCACAGCTTTTCATGTTGAATGCAGGATCTGCAGATAGCAGCAAAAGCCATTGTAACATAGAATTTTAAAAATCTCTTTTGCTCCTCCAGCAGCGTTACCCCCATGCTTTCTTTAAATGTGTTTTCTGTCTTCCCTCCTCATTCCACATCCTATTCCTCATTCATTGTGCATACTTCTGTGTCTGCAGCCATTTTATTTCCTCTGTTATTTCATCCTGTTGGTTTTTTTTAAGGTAAGTAGCAGAGATTCAAATCTGCAGATATGACAAATAAGGTTCAATCTTTATCTTTCCTATTCTTTCTCTTCCTCTTCTCTTCTCTTTTTTTTTTTTTTTTTT
>VYZP01005695.1:27805-155448 GCA_013400635.1 Hypocryptadius cinnamomeus
TTTATGCAATCATTTTCTTGAGCTGCACCCCATGAGCTCTTCCTTATCTAATCAAATTCCTTCTGGAATCTTAACCACTGTAACTGCATGTAGCTCTGTGTTTGATCTCTTACAAGTGCAAGGCAAGTTGAACTGGATTTAAAATTTATCTGAGCAGTGACCTTGTCTACTATTATGTATGACTGGTTCCTGCCAAAGCACATTCTAAATTTCTTCATTGCCTGTCCTATTAAAGTTTGTACAAAATTGGTCATTTCTTGTTTTTACATTTTAGGCTGCTGGGAAGGGGCTCCATGTTTGTGTTTTCCCCAGAACAATTTCAAAGACTGCTTAAAATAAATCCTGAATGGAAATCCCACAGACTTCTCGATTTAGGGGCTGGAGATGGAGAAGTCACTAAAGTTATGAGTCCTCACTTTGAAGAAATCTATGCCACTGAATTGTCTGAAACGATGATATGGCAGCTTCAGAAGAAGAAATACAGGTATCAACTGAATAATTCCTACATCCTTTATATCAGACATTACAGCAAGTAATCTATTTGTGATTTAATGAATGTTCAGGATTTTCAGTCAATTCCTTTATTATTTGATTGTTATGGAAAAGGTTAGCCTGTACAAAAGCAGAAAAACAAGCACATGTGATGATCCTTCTTACCAGTGTTGGGTTTTGTCTCGTTTATTACCTGATGTTTATCAGAAAGTATAAAGGTTCATAGGGCAGCCATGCTGATCATTGATTTAGTTTTCTTTTCCAAAAGACCAGAAGGGATCGTGTCTGTCTCTTCTCTAAATGGTTGACCTTACCTGCACTATCAACATGTCCACAGGGAATTTTTCTCTTCAGTAATTCTGTCTGAAATCAGCTTGTTTTTATTTAATAGATTGTATCGCTTTCTCTTTCTTTTCACAGGGTGCTTGGTGTAAATGAATGGCAAAACACAGGATTTCAGTATGATGTTATCAGCTGCTTGAATTTGCTGGATCGCTGTGATCAACCACTGACTGTATTAAAAGACATTAGGAGTGTACTGGAGCCAACCAGAGGCAGAGTCATCCTAGCACTGGTTCTGCCATTTCACCCCTATGTGGAAAATGGTAAGTGCACAGATTAACAGCTGTTTAGGCAGGTAAAGAAAACGCTTGTAGGATCTAGTATCCCCAGATTAAATGTTTCATAAAAGACATGTTTGTATTTGATTTTTTACTCATAACTAGTAGAGGGCATGTTCAGAAGTATGAAATCATAGGTAAATAGGCCACATGATGTAAGCTGTTTTGTTAACGCCACAGAATACATTGTTGACACCAACAAAAAGCTCAAATATTGAAGTCACAGATCCTGTTTTGCAAGTTACCACATTTCAGCTGTGTTGGAGCAACTTGGGAAAACCGGTCCCTGCTTAGGGCCTTTTACCCCAGCTGTCTCTAGTGAGCAGTTGAGCAAAACCACCAGAACTGTCTAGTGCTGAATAGAGCCATTCAAGTCAAGCTGTTTCAAGTGTTCCAAATGAATCCCACCTAAAAATCCATAGAAAGATAACTCACTTTCCAACATGAGGTCTCAAAGTACGATATGGACCCCTACAAATACAAAGTATCAACCACTATTAATATTCTATGAATTTACATTGTACTAGTAACAGGAATAAAAAAGTAAAATTCAGTGCCAAAACTCGATTGTTTACCCTACTTGAATTTAAAAGAAATATATGAGAGATTTTCAGATTAATCTGTTCTTATGACTAAATTTCTGAAGAGACTAGAAACCTTTTTACATGCCTGTGATTGTGGATTCAGGTTGAAGCACCCTGAAGGTGGTTTGAATTCCAGGAGGCTGATGTTCATCAGTTATTGTTCTGGTTCTCCTTGAGTGTTAAGACTTGTCTGTGGAAAGGCATGGATGCCCAGAAAAATACAGAACTAATCATGTTCTGGCAATCACAAATGTATCAAACTGAATCTGACTTTCTCTTTTTGCATGCTAGTGTTACATTGATGAGGAAAGGGAAAAAAATAAGTATAAGAAGTAATGCCATCAGGTGAAGAATTACTTATAATACACTATTTGAGCTTGTAATTTTGTAACTATTTTGAAAAGTAGTGTGTCTTAAATTAGATTTGGTGTTTGACTTAGGCATCTGTAAAGTATTTCAAGCATATTTGGTTGCAACTTATTGTTCCTATAATGTGGAACAATATGGCTTCCCCTTGTGGAAATCCTTTGCCACTCTGTCACAATTATGGATATGGACCCATATAAACTGTTAACAGTGCAGGTTAGCACACACAAAAGTTATAGCTTTCCCACTAAAGATGAATTGAACTGTGGGCTAAAGAAACAGACAATTAGCTGCCAGACTGTCTTCATGATGCAAAAACCATTTTAGAATTTCAGTATTTTCATTCAGCTGTTCTACATGATGCATTTTAAAAATAGATATGTACATATGTTTTATATATAACAAAATTATACTTGGAACATTCAAAGAGGAGAACATTCCACAGCTCAAGTAACTTCTTGTGGCAGCTCATTAAAACCAGCTTGGACCCATGTAATGAAACTTCAATTTTGTAGAGGGAGAACAAATGGAAAAGCATTGAGGCAGGTAAGGTGTTTGATCCAGTGATACATCCATAGATTGAAGTGGAGAAATTATTTTAATCAAAGTGAGATATATGGGGTATTACATGCAGTATAATGGGATGGTAATGGTAGAAGCTGTCTATGTGAATAACATAAAACCTGCTCTAAGAGAACAAAGCAAGGTGGAGAGGAAATTAAAATACAGATCTGTGCTCCCTGTTTGTGGAATGACAGTGACACCTAGAGTCCAGAAGAGCTCAGTCATAAATTCTCTCTGGGGCTTTTCAGTTTTATTTCAACGTGCAGAACAACCAGGAACGCAGTTACTGCAGGTGTCTAAATTTGGCAAGAGAGCCTGATGAATCATCAGGTATTAAACCAGTCACTGAGAACAAGTATTACCACAGCTTCATTTTTAATAGGTGTCTCACAGAGGCATATAAGAATCCTTTGTATTTCCTAATACAGACAGAAAAGTCATTATTGTATAATACATGACTGGACTGGTGTAAGTTTCTCTAAAATAAAAATGTCATGCCATACTTCAGAAGTAGTGAACACTGGGAGCCTGGGAGTGTGAAATTTCCTTGTTGAACATGTTAATATCCTTGTAATGGATTGACAGGGATGAGAAGGCAAAGGTGTGTATTCTGTCCTCCTGAAATACTATTAATTGAGCTGGAAACACAATAGTGTGTAAGATGGACCCTTGCTTTGTCTCGGTTGTCAGTTTTCATCTTGCAGAAGTGAGAAATGCCACTTGATTTGTTAAACAAAGCTTTGCTTTATTTAAATTATGATAAAAGATGCACCTGTTCTTTAGAGGGAAAAATGCCTGATACCAACAGGTACCTTGTAAAAGTGCTGATTTTGCAGATTGGCTAGGTAGTAACTGCTGAAAAAGGTACTTTAAAAATTGTATACTGGATAGTGTAGTTCTTTTTTGTGCTTGTATCCATGTTGAACAGGTTTGTAAAGGCAAAACGTGGTGCTCCATGTATTCCTGACTTGGGATGGTGGGACTGGGAGATGGGAGTTGTCAGCCTAGCAGTTGAATTTTAGTATTGGGGGAGCGATGTTTTCACAGTGACAATTCTTTCCTAAATAGGTTTGGAAGATGCTCCCATCCAATGAGCTTTTCCAGGATAGTGCATGTGTTTATATTGTCAGTTTTTTCTGCTTGCCTGTGTAATACACAGGTTTTGCTCTGTTTAAACTGTTCTAAGGCTCGTTTACTGTTGGTCTGTAGATGTTACATCAATAACTGCCCCATTAACATGAGCAAATCCAGAATTTCACCCATGAAACGAGTTTATTTTCTGTTGCTGTCAATTGTCAAACATCTTTCACATCCTGTTTCGTTTAACAGAATTACATAGAAGTTTATGTAAAGAGAAAAAAAGACAGAATTAAATCTAAACTAAAAAGGGAAACTTTTATGAAACATCAACAGTTATCTTACGAAGATGAAGTCTTTTCCCCAGGTTCTTGGAAATGGAAAACAGAATATGTAACACAGATGTAAGGTACAATGCACTTGGTTCTGATGATCTGTTTAGAAAATACTCCCGAAGAGCACTGCCCTGAAAGGTTTTCTCCTTTTCCTTTAAAGCAAAGGAAGTCTGTGAAGAAGCTTAACTTCCCCACCTGCTGCTTTGCATGCAGGAGAACTGTTGAACAAATCTGAAGTGCTGCATGTGCTCATCTGTTCTGATAAACAGTGTCATCTTCCAAATCATCCTAGGGACAGAAGTGTTTTGTTAGTGAGATGTTTTTTTTTTTTTAAATAAAGGCAGAATTTCTTTTCTGAGGCAAGCTCCATCTCTTTAGTGTTTTAGTAAAATCCTTTCTCCCGTTTTATCCCTTGTTTTTGTCCATGTGGTATCTACAGTCTTCAGAACATGCTTCTTATCCTGTTGGCTTTTCCTAATCTCCAGAGAGCACAGGGCCAGTAAAACATGGCCCGTATTTTCATATCCGATGGTCAAACCAAGGACCAGGTCATGTCAGCAGGGACTGGAGGGCTTTAAAGGGGTAATTACAGAGGAAAATGATTGGAGCTGTATGGAAATAAATAAAGTGAAATGTATATAGGAGAAGTGCTTGCCTATGGTCTGTGTGTCATTTGGTTCCTCCTTGCATCTCTGAATGATCTCTGTGCTCAGAATAGGAAAGAATTAACTTTGTTTCTCAAGAGAAACAAGATTTTGGAAGCAAGATTTTGAAGCGATTTTCTTGGCTTGCAAATATGTGTGATTTCTGAAGTTGTGTGATTTGGTTTTGGTTTTTTTTTAATAATTTACATGGCACATGTAAAATTATTGTCATATAAGACTTAATGGCATAAATTTAGAATTATGAAATAAGTTGTGTGGCTTTACCCAGTGATCTTGAATACTTAATTAAGGCTCTGTGTGTTGGAGGAAGGGAAATACCTTTAAATATATTACAGAGCTTTTATAATAGTTTTGTTATGTTTCTATCCCCTACTCTGGGTTAATGGAGCAAGAGGAGCTGAAAAAGCAGTACTTTTCAAACATAACCTCTTCATAGCTCCAGGCATTTTACCAAACAGTACAGAACCAGACTTCTTCTTGGCAAAGTACAAATTTATGGCAGTTCTAACTTTAAATGTACAAGCATACATTTAAAAAGGGGTGTGTGTATATACACACATGTATAAATATATATATGTTATTGTATGCATATGGCCATTTAGAAAGCTTTATAATGTCCTTGTCTGTCATTCAGAATGCTTTTTTTACATCTCTGTCAACTTTAAAGGAAATAGATACATTAAACTCCTAAAATCTTTTGGTTTCTGTTTTTCCCCATAAATTTAGGTATTGGTGGGTGGATACTCACAGGCTGTTGGCAGCGTTGAGCATATCTCTGCTTTTGAAGTTCTTGAGCAATTGCTTGAAAAACTTTCCGGCCACTATTTATTTTCTGCAAATAATTTAAAATATTTTGGTTCAGTGCAACATTTTGAGTTGGAGGAAACATCTTTTTCTACCTGTTCTAATTTAGGTTTTTTACCTGGATATGCGCTTGGGAGTGTTACTAAGTAGCATTTTAAAAGCATGCAGTTTGGCAAGCAGAAGGTTTTAAATTACATTATTATTTCATTACTTAACATACACACCTTCTTTAATGGCTCTTTAAATGCCTTGCTTCTGATTTTTATACAAGGATATGTAGTGGCGGAGGTTGTTGTTGATTAATAGCAAAACCTGTTATTGTCAGAAGTTTGAACAAAATTTATTTAAAACCTGAAGGAAACAGTGTGTTAGAGATGGCCTTTACAGAGATTATCTTTACCATGCATCCATTGTGTTAAAAATAAATTACCTGATTTGTTAAAATTAGTTAAATATAAATTGATAACTAATTTTGTACAAATCTAAAGTGAAGCCTTAGCAGCTCAGAATGTCTCTTTAATGGAATCATCAATTAATCACAAATTTGATGCCAAATATACTTCAAAAAGACAAGAAGAAGAAGCTCTGAATCACAGACAAAACAAAAAGCATGGTAACATACACAGTTCTCTGTTGTTTGGTCTTTCCCACTTTTCTTTAGCAGCTTTGGTTTTAACTGGAGGGAGAGAAAATAAATGAAAAAGCAATTAAAATATACGATGAGAAGTTAGCAGAGTAGTTAAAATTGCTGCCCTTTTGCAGTGTCAGTTTGTAGGTAAGTGTTTCATTAGATCAGCTTATACCATTGGAAAAATCAGAGAGGTTTTCACATGTGTGAAGCCTTTTTCAGCTTCTGGTAGTAGATACTGCAAGTGTTTTTGCATTGAGCACAGTGGGAACTGCTTGAAACTCTACTTAATTCTCAAAAATAAACCAATGGCATCACAGCTCCACTTTTTCCCCTGAAGAAGGCTCGTTTAATTTTTCCCACTGTACTCTTCACTCTGTACCTTCACTTCTAAAGAAACACAAAAATGAAAAAGCCAGTCCTGTCTTTGTGCTTAGACAATAATCACTACAGGAAAGAGTCATTTTACCATATCATGCCAGTAAGGGCTGTGAAGTCCTGATTCTCCTGTCAAAGTCTCATTATCATGTAAAGATTCCTGTTGTAGCTCTGTTTTTATCTAAACACAAATTTTGTTCTAGATTTTAAAAAAAACCCAACAATAATTACATAGTTTTTAACCATGTGCATTTTAACGGGTTTGTTTCTGTAAGCATAAAACTTCTTCCAAGTCTCTGATATTTTTAAATTTACCAAGGTCTCTCTTCTGTACATGTATGAAGAGAGTCAGTAGACAAGCAAGGTCAGTCTGCAGTAACTTTACTGCAGCTCATAAATACTTTGATGTGAATTTAAATAATTTTACTTTTACTGGAAACTTATACTCTCAGGATAATTTTAACTTCAGATTACCTTTTATTTTAGACACTTTACTGAAAAAAGAAAATGTGGTTGCTGTTGAGAGTCCAAGTATGTGCCACGCAGGAGTTCACAGATGTGTGTGTGCAGCACATGGACTTCAACCAACCTCCTCTTTAAAACTTAACCATAATAGTTATGAAATCTAGAATGTGTTTTTGTTCCCCTTATGGAGGCGTTAAAACTGCATCAATTTACAAAATGAACAAAACCAGAAAATCACTCTGAGCCTACCTTGTAGACCACAAAGGAAGTGAGCACAGCAGAGCTGTACAGGAACAGTAAGGACGAGGTGATGATCATGGAGATGAGTTTTCCATTGCTGAGCTGCTTCCCTGATTCTTTATTAAAAATGAGTGTTAGAATAAAGGGCAGTTCTGATTGACTTAAATTTTTAAGACTCTGTGTTCCAGCTCCCTTCCTCTGAGGAATTAAAAAACAATATACCATCAATATTTTTCTGGGTAATTTTCAGTCTAAATTCCTCAGTGAGATCATTTTCCTTTTGTTCACTCATATGTTTGCAAGGGCAATGGAGACCTGTTAGTTTTGATTACAGACCTTTCCTTTAGGGGTAGAGAGAGAATGGCATCCAGTGTTCTGCTCCTGTAAAGGTATATCTGAATAAAGCTCATAGACTTCTGTTCAGAAATGGAATTAGAGGAAGGAAGGAAGGAAGGAATATAAAGAAAGTAATAATCCAGCTGAGTGTTTCTGGGTTTGTTATTTTTTCTTTTTCTGTTTTAGGCATGTAAAACTGAAATGTAGTTACTGAAGTTTCATCACTTTCTTAACTAGAGGCAAGTGATACAAAGGTTTGGAGCATTTTTCTCAGGCTGGCATTGTGAATCCCTAGGTCTGAAGCCCTGCACTCTCTTGGCAACTTCTACTAAATGTTGGTTTCTCTACTTCCCATTTCCTAGCAGATACTTCTTTCTGACAGCCACAAAAGTCTTTCTGTAAGAGGATGTAGAGTGTGGTTAGACAGCATAAGTGCAAAAGTTCTTTCTTTTGTAGAATTCTAGAGTCATCTTCATCATATGACAGAACAGCCTAATTAGCAAATTAGGTTGAGATGCTTATTTGTGGAATCCCTCTGGTTTTACTAATAACATTTTAATATAGCCATTCTACTCCTAATGGGTTTGTTGGTATTTCCATCTTAAATGTCATTCTTAAAAGTATAAATAAAGAGAGTATTTAGAAAAGATAATTTCTTTCTTTTAAGATACTTCATTAAGAAGGAATAATCAACTGACCTGTTACCGTTAGTACTGTTCCATCTCCTGTTTGTTTAGAAAGGAGTGAGTCTGAGTCTGAAAATGCTATTCCACAGATATAAACAGCGCTGTCATCTGCAGTCAGATCTTTTATCTGAAGTAAGATGTTACTTCCTGATGAATGTACTTTATACTTCTGATGACCTGTGCATTCAGGAGTACACAAATCCTGATGTGTATTAGTTAAAAAACGAAACCACAGAACTTCAGGTTGAGACGAGGAGCATCCAGAGGCAGAGAAAGAGCATGTTAGAGACACGTTGTTCATGGAGGAGTCAGCTTGCTGAAACCTGGGCTGTGTGACAGTGACTCGGCAGTGACCTGCAACACCTGTTGGGAAGGAACAATTGGTGATGTGAGGGACAGCTAAAAACCAGATACAGTCTAAAAAGAAAAAACAACTACTTTTGGTTCATTCAGGGAAAAGTGGGAGGAAAGGAAGAATCCAACTGTGTTTCAAACTTGAAATGATTTAAGTTGTTTTCAGCAAACTTTGTTTTTAGATAGTTCCTACAGCTTGCACATGTGCTCATTTAATACTTTTATCTACAGGGTGATATGCTTGCCTTTCTATTTTTTGACAAAATAGGGAAGATTGATAGATCCAAAGCAATGTGAATGTTTCCTTTGGCACTGGAGAAGACCAGAAGAATACTTGGTGCCGTTTCTAGCCTGAGATTTAGTGCTGCATGTTTGTGGGGGTACTGGCCAGTGGGGGTGGGTGTTGTGTGACATAAGTGCAGCTGCTCAGTGGAGCAGTTATGCAGGGCTTTCTCTCTCCTCCACTGTTCCTGGTCTGAGTCAAGCCAGACAAGCTGAAGACAGGCAGTGGAAATGTCATAAATCAAGACATTTATAATTTAGCAACTTCATAACATTGATTGCAATCTACAATAGTTCCTAGATATTCTTCCACTTCATCACATATATTGACTCTGGGTTTCTAAGAATAATAGTGCTTGTTAGTCCTGACATTTAAGAATGTGTGCAGAGAAAACAAGAAGGTTAATCAGAGAAGAGCATTCTAATTAAGGAACTAAAATGTGTGGTTTAATATGACTAGTCTGGAATATTTTTTTTAAGTTCTTATTGAAATCCATGTGAATTCTGTGTTAATATATTAATTTTATTCAAATAAATAGTGTAGTTATTTAAACTATAGCATTGAGGTTATTGCAATGAGAATAAAGGTAGTATATAAACAGCATCCTTTTCTGCTTGCCAGAAAATAACAAACTAGAAGATAAATAACCTGACATCTCTTAGTGTACTGCTGAGACACAATTTGTAAACCTGTCCATGGTGAACAATTAGAATTGTTCCTTCACCATTTTTCTCACTAAATCCAATCAGATTCAATGTCTGTGACTTCTGCAGGAATAAAGTGAAACTGATTCTGTGTCAGGTCCATATCAGAGCCATTCCACAGCAGCTACAGCAATCTGAAGATTGTAAATTGTGGGGTGTACTTGCACCCTGTGTGATGAAAGGCAGTAGCTTGTGCTTCTGCAGCTGATCCCCTTCTCTTTTCCACCCTATCCACAGGCTCTGGTGTCCTTGCAGAGCAGAACTCCATGGCCTCAGGTCACATAGGTGCTGCCTGCTGAACTTCCCAAACCCTCCACCCAAACAAACACAGTTCTCTGAAACCAGGCTGCTGCTGGAGTGTTCCAGGCAAGGAAGTGCAGCAGGATTTGACCCAGAAATTACAGGTTACAGCAGCATTTCAGACTTTTGGAAGAAAAAAGCAATTTGCTAGCAGTTGTGTACTTTGGAAGTTACATGACAATAGCAGAAATTAACCTGATTTTCAGCAAAACTTTTTACTGCTTTTCTTTTGTAGCTGTGCTGCAAATCATAACCACAAAATTCTCAGTCTTGTTGAACTGCTGTTAAGTGAGAAAATGTAAGAAATTTTTTAAAAGTCTTACCAGCACCATACAGGATCCAGTCAAACGCCAACATTAGCACGTTTTTAAATTTGTTGAAAGATGCCATTTCTTGTATCTCTGTGGAAATGAATCTTCTTGAAGGAAGAGGAACTTAGGAAATGTTTGGATTTGCAGAACTGTCTTAATCACAAGATGTAGAACTTCCTGTTGAGAAGGGTGTTTACTACTGCATTTAGCAAACTGGTTAAAGGTACAGACCAAACCAGAAAGCTTTTGTTTGTTGTGGATGATAATACTTGGAAAATGAGTAAAGAACTTTAAATTTTGAATTTCTGAGAGTTGTACCTATAGTCCTTCAGATTATTTCATGTTATATAACAAATAACAAGGCATTTTCCAGCATGCTACTTAATCAGCTTCTTAATTTTATATGGCCCTAAGCAGCCTTTAGCAGATCAGCTGGTAGGTGGCCACTGAAGGCACCAAGTAGCCATCCCCTGTAATGTGGGTGATCTGCTGGTGAAAGCTTCACAGCAAATCATAGTTGTCAATTTGCTGACTCTAATTACTGTAATTACCTCTGTGCCTGTCTGCTGGACACCAGCCTCACTAATGGCAGTTACCTTTTAGCCACTCCTGGCACTTCCAGTTAAAAATGTAACAAAAGATAACCTTAAAGAAGCTGCTTTTGAACAGCAGGGATAAACTGGAACTGATCTTGCAACAGGTCTGTAAGTGGTGTGGCAACCTCCTGTGTGTAGTGGAACGGAACATAGTTGGTGTAATTATGCTTTCTGTAGGAAAATGCAGCACACAATAAAGTTTTCTTTATAATTGAAACAAAGCTGTTCTGTTTTCTCAGTAGGTGGCAAGTGGGAAAAGCCCTCAGAAGTTTTGGAAATCAAAGGGCACACTTGGGAAGAGCAGGTGAACAGCCTGCCAGAAGTTTTCAGTAAAGCTGGTTTTGCCATCGAGGCTTTCACCAGACTGCCCTACCTCTGTGAAGGTGACATGTACAATGACTACTACGTGCTGGATGATGCTGTCTTTGTCCTCAAGCCAGTGTAAGCCTGTGTGAAGTAAAGCTCCACAATCTAACCCAAGAAGCAGCCTCTGAAAGAGGATTTTGATTTATGGTTACTTAAAGGGAGGGAATTTTGGGATTGCCATGCTAAATAAATACCATGTAAGAAATTTAAAGGCCAAAATAATAATGTATTTCTTAGTAGTGTGATTAGGGGGGGAAAAAGGTTGTTTTTTAAATGGACTTCTCAGCTGAGTATTTCTTTTTTACCAGCTCTTAAACCAACATTGCATTCTGCAATCCAGCAGCAATGGGGGATATTTTTTTATACTTACCTGCAACAGGGATCATATCCAAACAAAAGCAATAGTCTTTATAATGGTGAAACTGATGCAGTGTGAACTGTTGTGAAAGAAATCAAGCAAAATCTGGCAATAAAGTTATCCATTCAGTTCAAGCCTTGTTGAATAAAACTGTTGAAATGGATAATCTTCCATGCTAAGTTACTTTCTCTCTTACTGTCATTCTTCACGTTTTTAATCATGCTAATAAACTTTTTTGAGATGACTTTTGCATTAACTTTTGTGTTCATTTTTGTAACCATAGCCATGCTTGTCTGCAGCAACTGCTCTTTGTGTTGATAATCAAGCTTTCAGTAGCAACACAACCTTGCATTTATTTAAACAGCATTTAATTATTGTTTAATGGGATAACAGTGCACAAAAAATGTATCACTTTTGGTTGGGTTTCCTTCATGTGCTTCCCTGCCAAAGCCTCATAAATCCTCATTGTTTTTGCATTTTCCATTTTCCAGCTAAAGGGGTTACAGTAGAACTTGTCAAAACTGCACTTTAAACTGATGGCTCTAAAAACAAACCCTCTAAGCAAGTTGTTGCCAAATGTTTTCAACTTTAAAAAGTTGCAGGTGGTTTCTTGCAAATTTTCTGAGTCAAACTGCCTGTGAGGATCAGGCTGTAGGGGTTGAGACATTTTCATTTTAGCTAGCTTGAGATATTTTCCTTTCTTCAAGAGCACTAAATAAATGCTGTTTATTTTAACAAGTCTTGTCTTAAAAACTGTTTAAGTGGATAATTTCTGTCAGTTGGGATATAGCTTCTCTTTAAAACAAGAGACATCATGAGTAGTACAGACCTGGCAGGTGTGTGTCATGCAGTGCTTGGGCTGCAAGTGTGACAGAGCAGAGAAACCTCAGGTAAGTAAAATAAGAACTGACTTCTGTTGCTTTTGAAGTCTAAAAAAGTTGTCTGTTGTGGCGTTTTTTATTGTTTTTATAATTAATGGTGATTTTATGCCAGGTAAGATGCTTAACAATATCATTTTAGCTTTACCTCAAACTGATGGTTAATGATTTCTCCTGCCAATTTCTTAGCTTTTTGTTGTCAGTCATCTTTGTGGAATAGTATTCTGTAGTATGGGGCAAGGGCAAGGGATGCTGAAATTTCAAATTACTTCTGAACAGTAATTTAGACTCAGTGTTATTCTCCTTTCAGGATGTGCTGTTGCACTTTTTGGCACGTAGTGCAATCAGATTTGTCTGTTGGGAAAATGAGCTGTGTGTGCTCTGGAGTGAATCCATTAATTTATCTTCTGCTACCTTCATTTTGTACTCCCCCAGTAGTGGGAAAATGGTTTTTAAGGTGTCAATGATTTAGGTTAAGGTAGCAAATATGTAGTAAGGAAAACTTCTTTAAAGGTACTTAAGTGTTTTAATCCCACATGTTAAAAATTACACAAGAGACTGCATTTCATGGCTCTCATCTTTTAGTCCTGCCACTGAGGATTTCAGTTTGTAATGGCTTTGAGATGTTTGGGAACAGAAGGTGCAATGTAAACAATAGGGTGTTTTTTTCCTTTCTTATAATTTTCTACTTTGTTCACTCTATTTAACCAAGTATTCTTACATTTGAGATGAGGAATTAAAACATGACCAATAATGAAGAAAATCTTTCTACAAAGCCTAAATTCACGGGGGTCAAACACCTGCTTAGTCCTGCTGAATAAACAGAATAAACCCCAGGACTGTACCAACACCTGTATTTCTAAAGCCAGAGTTCCTTGGGAGGGAAGGGACTTCTTCCTCCCTGCAGGCACTGAGAGAGCATTTGTGTGCAGTCAATGCTGCTCACAGGCCACAGAAAGAAACTCATGAGTCCAATAGTTCATTAAATTGCCCCAAAGATGCCATCTAAGGGAACAAGTGTTGCAATTCCAATGTCCAGATTCATTACTCCTGGGTTTGGGAATCCTGCATTGTCCTGCTGTGGGTGCCAGTGTCCATCCAAGCTGCACTCACTAACGTGCAGAGTTTTGCCCTGTGGAGTGGCTGAACTGTTCTGTTCTGTCAGGGTGGGCTGGGTGTGTTGCACTGCTGGAAAACGATGCTATGCAAGCACACGATTTAGCCAGAAACTTTCAAAGCAAAGTTGGAACAGCTTCATCCCTCAAAACCACAGCCCCCTTTTGCCGGGTGATCCCAGGTACAATCAGTTCATACTCTGAGGGACCCAGGGCCACCTGCCCCTGCTGGGGCTGGGGAGATGGGGGAGCAGGGCAGCACCAGCCCTGTGTTTCCCCTGCACAGCTTGTTGAGCTCTCTTCACCTCGGACAGAATCGTTCCCTCCTGCGGCCCTGGGAGTGCCGAGCCCCGGGTGGAGGAGCCGTTCCCGCCCGCCCTGAGGGCTGGGGCGCTGGGCCGGCGCCTGAGGCTGCAGGGCGGTGCTGGGCCTGGCCCCGCTCGCAGGGTCCCTGGCTGGAGCCGCCCAGCTCCTGCTGTGCCGGGGAGGAGGCGCACACGGCAGAGGCAGGTAAAGCTCTCTGGGGTCCTGGTCCTCCTTCTCTTCTCCTGCCCTCTCTCCCTTTCCAGCCCCCACCCCTTGCCGCTTCCCCCATGCATGTGGTGGGTGCTTTTTCTCAGAGCCCGGGTGCCAGGGGGAAGGTGGGCACCGGCAGTGTGAGGGTTTATCTGCACGAGTTGTGATTGTAAGGTCAGTTTTCTGGTTATCGAGCTTCAGATAAGGCAGCAACTGCATGGAGTGAGCGATAAAATGTCTAGGATTTCTGTACATGGAAGGGTGGCTGTTCTGGGAGTGAGAGGAGAAGGCGATCTGGGAGCTTCTCATAAGCGGGGAGTCCTGCAAGGCTCAGAGATCTCCTCGCAGCATAAGCAAGGAATGATCTCCGGGAAAATGCTGGGTGGGATCTGCAGGAGATCCCCACAGTGTGATTTGGGACTGTCTGGAAGTTGCTGTGAGCTGCAAACAGACCTGTTTCACTCAAAAAATGAACTTCATCCCGGAGATCGCCTTGCCAGGCAGGACACAGCCCTTTTTGTGCCCTGCTGATTGTCTGCTTGAGTTAGTCAGGATGAAAAAGCACTTTCCTTGGCATTTAATCTCCTTATACATTAAGTTAACATGCTTTAATTAAAATACACTCCCTGATCAAAGTGAATGAATTGGAATAAACAAATCGGGAGTGACATTGGAAGCATGATTTAACCTATGCAGAGTAATCAAACCTTACTGCAAAATTATTAGGGCACAGGCAGAAACAAACACAAGTAAGTTCATTGTCTAGGAAACCAGATACATCTGAATGAGAGACATTTACTTTGGTGCTCCCAAAAGAGTAGCTGAAAGGGATTTCGGTGTGTGTAAGAACAGGACAGAAGTGATAGCTTCTTGAAGTCTATAAAGTTTAAATTTTTCATCATCTGTCAGTTTGAGTCACTCCTGTTAAAGACTGGAGTTAAGTATTTGCAACAGACTGAGGTATTGCTGGAGGCTTGTTGAAAAATATTTTTGTAAAAGGGTACCTTGGTACATGAGATTAAACAATCCTTAAAAAGGTGTCATTTATCAAATATTCAGATCTGTAACTCGAGCTGTGGCAGAGAACTTTGGGTGGAAAAAAAGAGAGAGCACAGAATTGAGCAACAAAAATGCAGAAATTCAGTGTCTTGCAAATAAACCTTTGAAATGAGAGAAAGGGAGACAAAACCTAACAAAGTGTCTTTATGGTCAGAGCCAAGTCAGCCAATGGGACCCTGTGTGTCATTTGTTAAATCAGGGACTAATCCCGGTGTAAGAAGTTGCCATCTGTGGATCAAGGCATCATCTAATATCTCAGATTAATTTGTTGTTTTACCTGTGAGGGTGGCGGCTCTCAGGCTGAGCAGAGAGCCAGGCAGAAAATCCTCTCTGCAGTGTGGATTGAAGCAGCTGATGGCCCTCAGAGCTGAGCAGGGGATGTGGCTGCAGAAACTCCTGTGGGAGTGAAACCTGCCCAGTCTTTGCTTCCTTTCCACCCCATTGCATTAGTTCTGTGTATCCTTGTCCTTCAAGAACTAGACCAAAAGCAACACATCCATTTTGTTTTGGACAACTGTGAAACTCAGGTTTTTTCTGGTGGCAATCAGTGACAACCCAGTGAAAAGCTCTGGGTACCCTATTACTGCCCTTCCAGACAATTTATCTTTCAGTGATTTTTGTGCTGCATAGCACAGGGCAGCAGGGATAGCAAGAGCTACCAAAACATCTCTTTCCACACAAACTGTGCCTGTGGTGGTGGTGAAACTTTGATGGGACTCTTCTTGTGAGTACAAGGACCACGGCTCTGATCTGTCCAGGTGAAGTGACATGGTCAGTTTCCCAAATGTGTGACTTTCCCTCTGCTTCAGAAGAGCATAATGGCGTTTTCTCCCTTTTTGCCAAATGTGGCAGCAGGGAGGAGGAGCACTCCGTCCCCCTCCCTGCCTGGAGCACCCTGCAGGGACAGGGGACCAGGGCCAGGCTGTCCCACCCCTGAGTTCAGAGATCTGCAAATGGAGGGTCCCAGACCTGGGATACTGCAGCTTAACCAGCTAGGAAAAGCTTAGGGTTTGTTTGAAGCTTCTTTGTCATTTCCTTTTTCATTCAATTTCTCTTCTTTTTTTATCTGATTTTAAGAGGATTTGTTTGCCTGTTTTAACAAAACTGCATTGAAGTCGTACTTAGGTGCAGTGTAACTTGGTAAATAAATGGTGCTACAAGGAAGAAAATTAAATGAGCCGCTTGCTATAGGGAGACAAATCTGTCTGCACACGCTCTCTTCATGGATTTGTGTTTGCATAAAGTGTATCTCTATCCTAGAAAAAGATCTAAATTAAAAACTTGGGAGCAAGCAGCTTTGGATTGTTCTGATCTCTATCTGTACTCTATAGTGTAGGCTGTCTCCGATTTATAGCTATGAAATTTGGGGTGAATATTGCATTTTGACTCTGTTCCTCCTATTTTCCTCTTCAATCCAAGTATCTTTTTATTCTAAAAACACCAGAAGAAATGCCCAGACTTTTGAAGATGTGTTTCTTGTTGATATCAATGAATCATGCCAAGATTACTCACAGTCAGAACTCTGAAGGTAAGACCAGAACTCCTGTCTGAGGGGTGTACTTGTGGCACAGAAAAAGCTGTTTGTAATAAATTAGGTTTTGTTTAGTAACTGGGAGCATGGTCTCTGCTCTCTTGGCTTCATGGAGCTATGCCAGCAAAGAATTTCACCAAGACTGATTATTATTGAATAGTCTTTTTTCCCCCCAATGTTTTTCTGTAAATAAATTTAATCAAAACTGCATTAAATGTTTGCAAATAAATTATATATGTGTATATAATCACTGCATACAATAAATGTATTTTTGTGTAACACAATTGACTGATAAAACATTAACTTCTAATTATGGAATAATCTTTTACAGATTTGCCTCCATTGTTACACAAAGCTGTGGTTAGTATTTTTATTTGATCTCTCTACATTTTAACACTATAACATTTTATATTGTAATCTAAAAATAGTAGTTTATTACATATATTTGTAATTTTTCCTTAGGAGGAAGTAATAGCTGGGAAATATCTGAATGGTAATGTACACAGTTGTTCCCCCTTATGCTTCTAAAATTAATTAAAACTCAGTATCTCACCATAACTTTTTATGTTCCATTTTTCATGTGCAGCCCTCCTAGATATACTTTATTTTCAAAGGTAATGTATTACTCTCCCCATCTTGATTTTTCAATATTATCTTGCACTTCAGATATGATCTGTTTCATATCCACAGAAACTGAGCATTATGGATAGAATGAAATTGGCTCATATGATTACTTGGATTTAGGTCTCCTGGGAGAAGTATTTCCTGTTAACAGGGAAAAACCTGTTTGTTGTGAAAAAGAAAAAAAAATAGAATGACGCTGAAAATAAATACTTGCTACAGTTTTCAGAAGTTTTGATAATTAACTTTGCTCACATGTGTCCAAATGGCTTCTTATGCAAATTAGATGCAATTCCAGCTATCTGTCCACCTCCTTTCATTCTCACTCCATCCCCCATCTTCCAGCTCCTGGTGGCTTTTGAATTATTTGCTTATTTTGTCCAAATCTCAAAGAGCAGGATAGGCCTCAAAGGCCATTCCACTCCTACATATCTTGAGAAAATCAGTGTCTGTGTAAGGAAGACACAGTGAAATTAATGACTCTGCTGAAGGAAAGGCTGCAGTTACTCCCTGTGCTTTCTGCAAGCAGATCAGAACAGGCATCATGGGGTGCCAGAAAGCACATGCCTTGGAGATGGTACTGATGGCAGCACCTTGGAAAATTGAGTTTATTGTGGGTGGTTATGGAATTAGATGGAAAAAAACTAATTAATGCCATTCCCCATTGAACCATGTATTTTCATTGCTTTAAAGAGATCAGCTATTACTCTGGCTAGGCAAAAAACGGAATACTTTTGTAATTATGGTGTTATCATCACTCTTTGTTTCTCTTTTTCTTTTTTACTCTTGTAATCTGCTATTTAACTTGTTATATTATTTTACTGGCATTTTTGATCTTGTTTTCTGTTACAGCTCTAATGTCTGGACAGCAGATCTGCTTACAAAAGTCATGGCATGTTTTCATGCCCAGGAAGTGATGTTTACTCTTAGCAGCCTGCAGGTATGTGACATCTAAGATGCATGAAAATTTTTATTTGAAAAGGAATTAAAAAAACTTAACCTATCTCTGTAGCCAAAGCTAGGTGGTCAATGATAGAGGTAATTAATACAACTACAGTGTAGCAGCTAAATAGGAATAGGTTGTCTTTTCCCCCAAAGATTGCAGGAGTATGCAAGGCAGAAATAATAACAATTCTTTTTGCTTTTTCTCTGATGGAAAGCAGGAATTAGGATTTTTCGTGCTAATTGTTTCTGAGTTGAGTGTATATAAATGCTGTTTCCCCAGAAAATGATGGGTTTCTCCCAGGTTTTGGCTGGCTGTAGTTCACACTGCTCCTTATGGAATGAGAGGCTCCAGAGCATCCTACAAAATGCCTCCACCTTTTAAAGCTCCTCTCAATGCTGTTTTTGTAAATTATCGATGTGGAAGTGATGCGGGAAGGAGTTGTTGTTCCTCCTGCAGCTGAGGGTTAGTGATGAGCTGCTTTCAGTGGAGCTGTACCCAGCTAATCAAACCTGAGCCCCTCCCTCGTCCCTACACACACTGAAACAGGGAAGTGTCAACTGTGCCATCCCTGAGCCTCAGGCATTCCCAGAAGCTCCACAGTGCTTGAAACCTGTCCCAAGCTCCGTGTCGTTGTCACAGCTCATCCTCACCTACATTTTCCTGCCACTGCCTCTTCCCTTTGTCAGGTTTATTGGCAGCCTGATGTTCTCAGCAGGCTGAACCCCGAGGCATAAAGGAACAGTGTTAATATTTGGTGGTGGCAATGCAAGTGAAGCAAAGGCAGCAAAGAACAATTGCAACTCAAATTCCAGCCCAATTCTGAAATAATTCTGTCAGGAAATAGAAGGGATTTTACTCCAGTCTGCTGCTAATGAGCCTTAAATTTATTTCTGTTCCAATGTTATGATTCCCCTTCAATTTTTCAAAACAGGCATGAGATTGTTAACTGGTAATGCAGCTTGATGTGACAGAGAATATTTTTGGCTTATGACCTGGTAGAGACTTTTCCTCCCATCTAATTGCACATTTCCTTCCCTTTTTTAAGTAATAAGCACATGATACCTGATAATTTTTTAAACTATTTTTTTTTGAGCTCTTTAGAAGTTTCATTTTCACAGCTCTGCTGCGTGAAGCAGAAAAGCTTTATTACTCTTGTTTTATGAAGTGAGAAACTGGATGCATCTTTCTTGAAAAGCTCCCTCAAGAGGACTTGTTCATGAAGCCAAGAATAGGATTTGAAAATTACTGTCCTTCAGAATGCATTTAGATTATTTTTATTTTCAGTTTGTGTGGACAATATTTATTTTGATCATTGACAGCACAGACAACACAGAGCTAAGCACTTAGTTCTCCTTGAGCACAGATTTTCAGGGAGTAAAAGTACAATAGTATGAGTTTTATGTATATTACACATATTTTTCTACACTCCAGATGTCCATAAAAAGTTACCTGAAGAACCTTTTGTACCAGCCCAGGCAGCTACTGTCTGAATTGCAACAGCTTGATCAGCAGCAGTTCCAAACTGCAATGAAGTACCTCTTCAAAAGCAAAAAGGAGCAGCTTGTAAGTGAATTTCCACATGTGAAAAGGAAAAGCTGCTGTCAGTGGTTTAGATAAATGGAAAGGGACAGACTGGGGGGCTCACAGTGCAGGCCTTGCAGTTATTTACCTGGCTTGGATTGGATTTGTCTCCTCTTAGGTTAGACTTAGTTTATTTAACTCTTATTATCTAAAAGTTGCTGCAAGTCCAAGTCAGTCATTTGGATTTTCACTGTAATCAATAGAGAGAAACTCATCTCCAGAGAAGAGTTCACCCTCCTACAGTAACACCTAAGGTAGGTAGGGCCAGTTACTCTCAGGCAGTGTCTTCTTTTTGGTGGCTGGAAAGAGAGCCAAGATGGATAAAGAAGGTGAAATTAGTAATTTTGCTAATCAGCCATTTGAAATATCTTTCTGAGTTTAATTTTGGTTTTGTAAAAAAAATTCAGGCTGGTCTCTACCCAATGCCAGAAAGGAATTATCTAAAGTAATGCAAACAACCAGTAATTTGCAGCTGTTTTTCATGAGAGCAGCATCATATTCTTTGTAGAGAGCTCTCTGTCAGGCCTCAAAATGAAAAATATCTTGTATTAATCAGAGATGTTTACTTAACACTTCGTTGCTTGCAGGAAATGGGAAATATTATTCTTGATTGGAGCAAGACTAGAGAGAGAATTTTTCAAAGCCCAGGAGTAAACAGGACCTTGTTCCTTGTAACACTGGATAAATGCTTCCTGGCTCTGAGTGCCCTGGACTGTGTGGATATCCTGAGTCAGGTTCTGCGTGTGTCAGCAGTGAACTATCTCCAACCTGATGTCATTGGGAGTCTCCCAAACCTTCTGCTGGAGGATGCTTTCAGAAACTTGTAAGCGATTTATTTTTCAGACACAATTAATACTACATTGGATTTGCTGACTATTGAAAAAGAGGTTGCTATATGGTCTTAGTCTGTTTTCCAGATACAGCTTTCTGCTCATGTGTAAAGAATGCTGTTTCTAAAATAATTTATCCATGTGTCATTAAAAAAAATGAATAGTTAACTCATTAGTGAGCTATCAAACCTGTTTATCACTTAGATCATCATTATTCAAGGACCTCTATGACAGAACCTCAGCAAGCACTCAGAGAGCTCTCTATGGCTGGATGAAGCAGATTCTACAGAAATCTTACAACATGAGTGGTACGTTACAAAGTGTTTTCTTTTTGCTTGTCATAAGAGAAAAGCACTCAGCAAAAGGCCTGTCCATTGTATTGAATTGTTTCCCCAGTTAACACAGGTCTGTGTAGGAGAGCTGTCTGGAATTCCTTTTCTGCAGAACACAGTAAATAAATCTCCAAAGATGCTTGAACTTGTAGAGTAGAATCATGCAATTGTTAAGGCTGGAAAAGACCTCCAGGATCATCAAGTGCAACCAACGGACTCTTCTTCTGTTCTGCACAGAGCTATACACAAAATCTTTTTCTAGTACTCCAGTCTTTTTTCTCTCTACCGTTTCTAAGTCTGAAATAGGATACAGTGGCCAGGTGCTCTGCCAAGATGTGTTGTTCTCTTCTGAACTCCTGTTCAGAGGAGAAAAACAGCTCTGGCTCGGGATACATTATCCACTGCACTGTTTAAAAACACAAAGAAATGCAGGATGTTGTGAAAGCACATGGCACCAACTCGATCAGCAAAGGGACATGATAAAACCAAAGTGAATTAATTCTGATTGGATGCATTTTCCCACATCTGTTTGCCTAGCTAATGTGCCTGAAACAGCTGTTCCGTAGCTGGGACAGGCAGGATGGGCTCCACAAGGGCAGGGCACTGAACATCAGAGCTGGTGCCTGGGTTTCACTGGACATCCCAGCACAGCTGTCCTGGGAGCATTTTAGACTTACAGATGTGTGTGTTCTTCCTCCTTCCCTAGAAATCAAAAGTTAAGTGCCCACTTGCTTCAGTGGAGCTAAATTTGCCTCTTGGGTCTCCTGCCATTTCAAAATATCAGAGTAAACCAGTAAGTTGTGGGGAGGAGGTCATGCTGCTGCTGTGAGGTGATGTTAGTGCCAGTGGGTTGCTGGGGAAGCAAAGATGCAGAATTTGCCTGGTGCTACTCAGCAGTCCTGGGAAAATCCCTCAGCATCATCTTGGGTTTTGTCTGAAGCGTTGGTGAACCCTGAATTCGTGGAAGATCACACAGCTTGGGAGGGACTGGGAGTTGCTGTGCCTCTTTTTCCTCCCTGGTTGCTGCTTCACCTGCCAGAAGCAGCACAGATGTGGTGAATCCACCCCCAGGACATCAAGGGTGGGCTCATTCCCAGCTGGTTGTGGCAGTGTGAACCATCAGCTCTGGGCAGGCACACTTGGACTGGAAGTCTAAAGCTCCCTCCTGTTTATCTGCACTCCCCAGGCCACAGCAGAGTGCAGGAACAGTCCTGCAGGAGGGTGGTTTATTCACTTTGTATATGGGCAGCACTGGGACCACCTGGGATAGGGATCAGTTTTTGGGGATCACAGCTGCCATGGCTGCTAACTGCAAGTCTGTTGTGCTAAAGGCCACAGTCAACATCCTTAAATAGTGCTGGTTTTTTCTTTAGCTCTCTTGTCATGTATTTCAACTCTCATAATATTCTGGGTAATGGGAGGTAATATCACTTTAAAAAACGCAGGCCTGACAGGTCTGCTGGGATCATCATCTTGTCTCAGTTAAGGAGCTTAGATCTGTGTTTTCAAAAAAAATCACTTAATGAAGTCCTTCAGCTTCTGATAGATGCAGGCTGTTTTTTCCCAGCACTGAAACTCTTCAAAGTGCACGGATGATTTTATTTTAACAGAGTTGTGAGTATCAGCACTGCCGAAGAATGTGTTCAGAGGTGTCACACACTGAGCCATCCAAATGACAACACCCTGGAGAAAGCAGTCTTTGTGGCTCAGGGTACCCATGGAGTCCATAAATATGTTTTTTCTCAGGGATATTTGGATCTTGATTTCATTTTCAATCCTTGGGAGAATGTTACTAAATGAACGCCATATTTTAACTGTTGTGAAGTGTTTTGCAGTTTTGTTAGCCTATTTCCATGTAGATATTTGAACAGTTTTTCATTTTCTCTGTTATTGCTATTGCATATTACTGAAACAAGTGGCATCATCAATAATAATATATAAGATATATAAAGTATCATGCCTTCCTGATGTTCTTAAATAATGCAATTGATTAGGAAAAGTGAATTTTAAAAACACTGCTCCATATTTAATACTTTTGGATAAATTTTTCCTGTCCTACACTTTATTCATTCTCTGTTTTGACAACATAAAACATTAATTGTTTTTGCACGAGAAAATTTGAGACACTTGAAACACTATTTCATTTTCTGTAAAAAATGTATGGACTCATAAAAGCATGGTGCTAAAATGTAACAAATGGAGGAAATCTGGCTCTCTGGTAAGGATTTTTCTGATTTGCAGATTTTTTATTATTTAACAATAATAATATACTGGGTAAAATATATTTGAAAAGTAATTACTTTCTTAATATTGTAGTGAGTCTTTATTTTTACAAAACAGAGTTCAATGAATCAACTTCTTGGGTCAGTGCAGAAAGCTTATGGATTTTGGGAAGATACATGGTCCATCTCCCAATAGAAGAAATTCTGAAAATTAGTCTCAATGAAGTAAGTAACAAAGTGTGGTTGGATATATTATTGCTACAAACAATATGAACACAAATGCAAACTTAAACATGAAAAATAACTTAATATATCTTAATTAATTAATTATAAAGAGAAATACAGAGGGGAAATATAAATGTATTCTTTACAAAATTCTTCTATCTTTTTAATTTTAAAGTGCCTGTCATTAATATGTAATTATTTATCTGTATCAGACTTCCATGACTTCTATTGAAAGGGACCAATGATAGAACACCCTCAAATTATATGACATTTTGGCAGAGAATCACTCAAATCACTCACTCAACTTTGCCTTCAGAAATACTGCTTTATCCAAATCTTCTTGCTTTCTCTATAACATAAACAGGCTCAAATAATTTTGAGTGTCAGACACAGACTTTGTAGGATTCATTGTCTCACAGCGCTGATTCATGATTTTGTTTGTGCTGATCAGATCAGACTGTTCATTAGCTACGACAACGCAACAAAGCAGCTGGACACGGTGTATGATATCACACCAGAGCTTGCACAGGCCCTCCTGGAAAGGATAAACTCGTCAGGATTTGATATGAGGAACACTTCAACTATCTACAGGCAAGGCTTCTTTGCTTTTTCTTTTATGGTTGTGTGTGGATGGAACAACTAAGGAGAAAATAGAAATTGATAGTGTGGCACAGCTTTTTCATTCCAGCGGAAAAATCTAGGCTGAAATCCAGCCCTGTTTAGCAACAGTGAAGAATTGCTACTTTATGAATTTTTGGAGGTGTGCCTAATTAGCTAATGCTTTGTCTCCTGCTTCACAGTGAGGAGATGCCTGTAGCATTTGTAGGAAGGCTGCAGGAGTATCTGGGGGACCTAGGCAGAGCTCCACCACATCACAGAGCAATAAAATAAACTGGGAGAGCAGGACATGAGTTGTCTTGGCTGCTTGAATCACAGAACATGGAGGTGTTTGGGGAAAATCATTTTACAGTTAGGATTGAAGGAGGAAATCTCAACTCCTGCCAGCAGGACTGCAAGTGGGTTTAAACTGACGTGGGTGTCACCAGAGAAGCCACAAAGTGAAGCAGTGTAAAGCCTGCCCTGCTGTCCTCTTTGTCCTGCAGAGTAGAGATGAGCCATGCTTAAATATGTTTGGATGTCAGGTGTGTAAGCAGGAAACTGAATTTTCAGGGCTGTCAAATCTGCACTGAACTAACTTTAGCACTAATAAAAAACCAAAATAAACTGCTGTTACTCATAAATACGCAGCAAGCATGAGAGAGCTCTGCACTCCACATTTACATTTACATTGTCATATCAATGGATGTATTTAGTTCCAAGTCAATGCTGTCTGAAATTATTTGTAGTCTCCCTGGGGGATACCTTGGAGTTTTAAACTAGTGGAGAATATGCTTTATGGCTTCAGAGCTCCTGCCGTTACTGCAGTGCAGCTCGCCGACTTTCATGAAGCATTGCTCTTGCCGGAGGAGTAAGCGAGAGAAGAGTTATGCCCACGCTCTAAATTTCAATGTCAGAAATCTTAAAAATTATTTTGTCACTCACAAGAGCTGCCACATTCTCACAGATGAGAGAAATGTCATGCTCCATAATCCTTAATATATTCCATTTTTACGACACACTTAGTTTATGTTACTCATTTTAACCATACTGTTGATTTAAATGCACTTTTACTTTTAAGAAGTAGTGTTATTCATTTCTGCTAATCCCAGAGGAGATGAAGAGCTTTTGGTGGCTAAGCAATAATGCATCAGAATGTAATTATTTGTTATAAAAATGCTCTTATAGATGTTTCTTTGATTTGTATGTTGGTTTGATGATCTCCCATGAATTCAGATGTGCTGCTGAAGCAGTGTTTTGTTATATTGTTGGCAGGTTGTTGTTGAGGGCTGGAGGAACTAAAAGCCTTTCTGTGCTGCAGAATTTGACTGAGTTTGTGGTAGTGCTGCAGCATTGTCCACTGATGATTTGATTCACATCTGGACATACTGCCCAGACTCTGCCTGTGCCTGTCTCACTGAACTGTGAAAAAACAGGGACTGTAGCAGGAAAGCTGGGCTTTGTCCATATCTTTGAGGTTCTTGTTCTGTGTAAATTATAAAAGCAAAAGCTGAGAGTTTACAGAGATAGGGAATTGACTCAGGCTTCCTACAAACCAGTTAATCCCCATCACTATCAAGTTCAAGATCCAGACATAGTGATGCACAATTCAGAGCTCCTTCTTTGCAGGGCTGCAGGTAAAGGCAGTAAATAAGCACAAGGTCTAAGCCAGAAGGACACCTATAACAGGCACTTCCCCATGGTGGTGTGACTCCTCCTCTCCAAAAACTATGGCTGTGGTTGCACTTTACAGAGGTTAATGGAAATGTTGACTTAAATATTATGGCATGGGAACTATGAAGGAAAATGAGCTCAGTTCGAAACCCTGCCTTGCAGACTGCTGTGCTGGCACAAGCAGGCAGTGAGCCTCAGTGTGCTTTCTCCTGACCAGTGTTGAACTGGACAGGTCTCCATCCATTGACCAGTCCTGTGTTTGATGTGAAATACAGCAGGCTTTGTTTAATCTTAAAATGATAAAGAGGCCATGTCGTGCCCCAGCTGCTGCTCTGAAACACAAATGGGTTGTGTTGCATGTGGAATCCAAGCAGGACTTAAGAGTTCAAAACATCCAGTCAAACCAGATAAGAACTCAGCAAGCCATTTCTAGAGACTTAGTAATAGCCCTCCATAATTTTGAAAATTATCCTGTTGAGGGAAGTGGAGTCATTAACTGGGACAATCTAGCCATGAACAAATGGAACCAGGACAGGTAAATTCTCAAGCACAAGCAATCCAGGCAGGATTCAGCTAAATACAAAGGCCAGTGCATGTTCTCATACCCCTGTTACAGGCCAAGTTTTAAAGACTGCAGAGGCATTCGTGACAAATAGAAATGGCTCAAGCTGTGATCTCAAGGAGAGGGTACCGAGCTGTGTTTCCATTTCCCAACAGTGACACCTTTTATGTCAGAAGGGAGCTAATGTATTTCTGCTCTATAGGCTGGGTTTGTTGGTTTGTTTTTATGATGACCTGGAACAGATGGATGCAGCTGTGGCCCGGGCTCTGCTTCATCAAATGATTAAATGCAATCAGCTGAGAGGTTTCCAGGCCGAGGTTCATGAGGTGTGTACAACACTTGTTCTTCTTGCCTAGCATAATCCTGTAAACAGAGGAGGAAAGATGTTCTTCTTAAATAAGGAAAGAAATGAGTGAAAAATTATTGAGACTTAAGAAATAAGGGAAAATAGTTCTTGAGAATGCAAAGAATAGAAACCCATTTTGGGTGCTTATTCTTTTCTCATTCTGTTTCATATTCCTGTTCCTTATACCTTTCACAACTGTGGTTCTATTTTCGAAATTTTATGAAGTGTGTGAATATTTGCCAATGCCTATTCCAGAGATTACAGTCAATGTTTTGGATGGTAGTGGAAATTGGTTCTTGGCAGATTTTTATTTCTGATCTGCTCTTTTTGTTTGATTTAGCTCAAATCTCAGCTCCTGAACATTGCCATGCAAAACCAGACATTGAATGATACCCTTGGATCTCTGTCAGATGCTGTGGTTGGACTAACTTCAAGTCAGCTGGAATCTCTGTCACCTGAAGCAGTGCATAATGCTGTTGCAACATTAAACCAAGTCTCTGGGTGGGCAAAGAGCCAAGTTATGATTTTATCCAGTAAATATCTCTCTTATGAAAAGGTACCTCTGATAACAGCTTTCCTGCCTTCTGTTTTTAAAAGTGAAATGGCTTATTCTCAGCAATAACTGTAGATTTTGAAAAGTTTAGTATAAGAATTCAAATTAGTTAGTGGCCTGGAGAATGTGTTTAAATCAAATAAAAGCATCCAAGATTATACATCCCAAAGTAATTCTCTAGTAACAGAATGAGTATTTGGATTTAGCAGTTGTATATTTTGTCTGTGCCACTGCCCTAAGCAGAATTTGCATGATCAGAGATCTGAGGCTATATATTCAAATATACTGCAATGCAAGGAATCAGGTCCTGGTTGAAGTTTCAGAAAAAGGAACTTCTGAGGAACTTGAGGCATTTGTTCCATGGACAGACACAGAAAATGCATTCCCAGACAAGAAATGTATTAAGTATTTAATACATAGTTTTTCTTTGTTTATTGACTTTTGCTTTTAAATATATCTGCTGGTCTCAATGAAACTTCCTGTTTGCTTGTGCTGTTCTCCCTGCAGGTTTTATCATTTTACAACGTGAGCCAGATGGGTGCCTTGGTGACAGGAATTGGCACCCGGTCACTGCACAGCATGAGCCCCAGGGAGCTGGCTCAGATGATTCGAGGCACAACGTCCCAGTACTTGTCTGACTTATCTCCTGCACAGCAACAGGGCATCCTCAGGAAGGTGATTATTAACTCCAGTCTGTGGCAGGTTCTCTCTGCACAAGAGCACCATAACCAGAACTCTAAAGCATGAATTAAACCAAGATATGTCCTTTAGCTCAATGGTTAATGGTTCTACCGTTTTTTTTCTGAACACCAAGTATATTTTGAAGGCTCTCTCTTGCTTATTTTGTTGTGTTTTTAATACTGTTGTGTTTTTCCTGTATCCTCTTAAGAGAAATGTTACACGGAATAGAAAGAAGGGCAAATCCTGTAAATCTAAGCATCAGTTCAGAAATGCCATGTAGTTCTGTGTTCCTCTTTTTAGATTGCTGCATCT
The DNA here is from genome assembly GCA_013400635.1 of Hypocryptadius cinnamomeus. Taxonomy (NCBI): domain Eukaryota; kingdom Metazoa; phylum Chordata; class Aves; order Passeriformes; family Zosteropidae; genus Hypocryptadius; species Hypocryptadius cinnamomeus. The sequence goes on from VYZP01005695.1 coordinate 55,899, forward strand.
GGAGATTTTTCTTCATCAGTCAAAGATATACAAGGGGCTTTCTTTAAAGAAGTCTCTCTTTCTGGTTTATGGAAGCAAACTGGATATAATTCCACAATGCTGAAAGAAAAAGAACTAAGAAGCAGCCAGGTAAAAATTGTCATGCAGTTCCCATTCCACTGCAATTTAGTGTGATGGGAGAATTGGAAAAGTGATGTAATATATTTGTGTTCAAGGAACACAGGTAAAAGGAAGGAACTGCCCCAGTTATATCTCGACACAAACAACAAAGTGCATTTAGAGCCCAGGCAGCACTATGAGACAATGCTATGGAAAAGGAAGAATTAATATGCTGGATTTAAGCCCCCAGGTTTCTGCCATGTAAATTTTCTCTTTCCACTACTGTATATTAGATATTTGCATATAAAGTCTTTGACTCTGTCCAGAGAGATGAAATGTTGGATCAGATGATCTCCAGAGCTCCCTTCACCCCTAAGTTTTTCAGTGGCTATGGGCCATGTACAGGTTTCCCATAATGCCAGTCAGTTATGGCTTGTCTTGTGAAGAAAAAAATCATCTAAACTAGATGCCAAACCTTTTGGTTGCTCAAGCTGGACCACAGAAGTACCTTTAGAGTACATAAGAGAGCTCAGAGTACAAAAACCTTACAGTAGTTTATATCTCTTACACCTGGATTAACTAAAGTTACCTTTAATTATGATGGGTTTATTTTCAGGCTTTGTATCTGTATGAATTACTGTCCAAGGAAAACTATCCTGTTGACCTTCTAAGGTATGGACTGTATCTCTTTTGAAATGGGGTTTAAGACTAGTTTTGTGATGAGAGCAACTTTGAGGTAAACAATATGTATTATCTTATGTTTATTCATTCCTGGATACCACAGGATAATTCACCTTCCTTATTAAAAAGGGTCTTCAATACCAAAATGAGGATCAAAGCATTGCAGAGGTTTGGGTGTTTTAAGTCTTATTTGATATTTTTCAATTTGTTTGCATTTTTACTTTCAAGAGCCTTTTAATTACAGGAAATGGGAGAGGTGAAGAAACTGTGTCTTAGGCTGGGGTTGTGGGGAGTAAGGACTAGATCCTGCTTAAATATTCATAAGATTGAAATTTGCCTTTCCTATCAGAACAGGACAGCTTGTGAAAGGAGTAACATGTCGACTCTTTGAAAGTATGGACACAGACATATTTTTAAACAATTTTAAATTCCTTGAAATTAATCTTCATCTGCTTTCTCCATATCAGGTAAACAAACAAAAAAGACTTCATGTACATAAACATACTACCCAATATCCAAATTAGGTAGATTAAAATTTGGTTCATTCTGTTTTGTCTTTGGTTTTTTTGGGATTTTTTTTCAGAATCCTGTATGTCTCAACTTGTCTGTTAGCATATTTTATTTAAATCTTTTGTGTGTGAATTTGTCAAAATGAAGTATGATAACAGACAATTTCATTTGTCACTTACAAATTGCAAGAAATTCCTACAGCCCTTCTGACTTGTTAATTCATGAGTAATCTGTTTGGAAATACATAGAACTTTCATAAACATACAAATGTTCTCATGTTCCCAAATATATAATGTTTCATCTCTGATGTCTACAAAAAGAAAACTAAAACAAGCCAGATAAAAATGCTCTCTGAAGATAATATGCACAGTCTTATATATGCTGAAATAAACAAGCCATATTTTTTATTCTTCTTCAAAACTGCTAGAGGTTTAAGATCCTAAATTTTTGTTGCCTTTAGGTTAATTGTTTGGCTTGGAAATTTTGGAAAGTCTCCAATGCATCCATTCCTCCCTTCCTCTTACTGGCGCTTCCGTGAGTTACATCTTAGTCCATCTTAACTTCTGAGCACTTTTCAAATAATCTCTTCAGTCCTGAGAAAACTGATGATTGAAATAAATGGTAGTTTATCAAAAGTGGTCACTGGCTGTAGGAAAAATCTGTCTCAAGTGAAAGTTGGTAATACTTTGTGTCTTTTAGTATGGTACATTTTTGTCACAATGGTGAATTTTTTCCCCCTAGGTAGGCTTATTTGGTTTAGGTTTGCTTATTTGTTTAGGGGTCTTTTTGAGAGTGGATATATAAGACAAAAGCACTGGATACTGCCGAAGCATATTGCTCAGTATGGTTGGAAACATTCCAGTGTGTTCAAGACATTTGTGTAAGCTAGCAAAACTCCTCAGTGACAGCTTTTTTCCTTTGGAAAAAATAACTTGTGTATGTATGAGAACTCCTGAATTGTAAAATTTGTTAATTCCTTCCTTCCTTTCTTTCTATGTCTCTTTCTCACTTTCTCTTTCTGTCTTTTCCACCCTTTCTCTCTTTCTTTCAGTGTGCCTGAGGGGTTTAAAGGGACTGAGAACCCTTCTTTTTGTGGAATATTTTTTAATTGAAGAAAATAAGAAAGGTATTCTGTTTGAAAAGGCTCTTTAATAATAATAGACTTTAATGCAAGACTTCCCATAAACTGCAGCACTCAGTTATTTGGCAGCAATTGCATGTTGGCTGTTCAGGGCCATCAGAAGTTGCTGGTGCTGTTGCCTACAGATCCTGGCAAGGCTGGGCCTGTGCAGATGTGGGCTGTGGCTTTATTTGCAGTGGTTGTCTGCCACTCTGTGTGGAGAAGAGCATATTTTTTTTTTTTTTTAATTTGGCAAGATTTTTGGATTTTGATAAAAAGGAAAACTACTCTAAAACTACTTGTGGTCTGCAGGCCACCCATCCCATTTTCATTCATCAGAGAATTATTCCTAATAAAACAGAGAAAGGGAAAGCTTCTGACCTGTAAACTGTTGTTTCATATGGTGTTAAAGCATCTCAGAGCACTTTCATACACTTGCAGCTATTTATAATCCTTAGCCATTTTTTGAAGTTCAGTTCATGTCCTGATGGACTGGGAGAAGACAGATATTGAAGTAAGGTGAGGGTTAATTGCAATTTTTTTGGCCTGTCTGGTTTACGATTTTTCAAGTCCAGCCTTGTCTCTAAATATTTCTGTCATCACAGATTTCATGGCTATGGTTGTGGATGTATGAAGGTCAGGTTTGCATTCTGAGACCTTCTGAATTCTTTCTGCAGTTCTGAGTACCTGGAGCACATTACAGGCCCTTTGTGTGTCCCTTTCCTTGAACGTGTGGGGAAGACTGGAATGGACCTTCTGAACCCAAGCCTTCACAAAAGGGATGCTGTCCTGCAAAAAGTACAGGAGTGCTTGGTGGGTATGGCTGAGAGGGGTCAGCGGAGGAGGAGACACCATGGAGGAGGAGAGAGTCACCACCTACATGAGTTCTTCATCCATCCATCTGCATTCTTTTGGGGGCTTTTTTACTGTTTCAATTTTATTGTTTGCTCCTTAAGGAAACCTTTTTATAGCTTTCTTAGCAATTTTTCTTGACTCCATGCATGTTACAAACTGTTCTCATGAAATGCCATTGCTGGCCAGGACAGCCTGGAGCTGACCAGTTTGCACCTGGAGCTGTTCCCTTGGCTCCAAGCAGTGCCGGTCCAAGCAGAGCTGTTGTGGCACAGGGAGCTCAATGGGAGAGGTGGTGGTACCAGGAGGATTTTGTGACTTCTGCTGTTTGGGAACTGCAGCACTCACCAATTTTTAGAGGAGACTAGTTCTTTGATGTAGCTGTGGCTGTTCCTGTCCTTACACACAGTAACAGCTGTATAATCCCCAGTGTTTTGGCAGCTGCTTGAGAAACCCCTTAGAGCTCAGCCTTCTAACAGCAAGAGCTTGGGGCCCCTCTTCTGCAAGGGGGCACATGAGGGCTGTGCTGCCAGACAGAACTGCACCAGCTCTGCAGGTGCTGGGTGGTCACATTCTTTATGTGTGATTCAGTATGGAATAAAGAATACTGAAAGCTCTGAGAAGTGCTTATGAAATATCACCAGTTGGATGGGTAAAACAAAAAATGTAAGGCAGTCTCAGCAGAAAATGTAGATTAAGTTGCCAGTGCAAACTGTTATGTCTTTGTTCCTTACAGCTTAAATGAATTGTGATGCAACTAAGTGGTACAGGGCAAGAGCCCAGTTAGGTCTGCCAACAGGGCAAATGCTTCTTGTTTCAGAACAGCTCCATTGCTGATGAATATGATGTTGACCTCCTTGGAAATCTAATCTGCCACTTACCTCCAGCCTTTCTACATGGCAGAATGTCCCTGAAGGCAATGGCAGCAGCCCTACATCAATTCAAACTTTGCCAACAGCTCAGCCATGAGCAGAAGATTGAAATTAAATACAAACTCCTCCAGTTATATGGGTAAGGTATTGGATACACCACCGTGGTCATGCTGGTGGTTAGGCCATGCAAACACCAAGCATTTGCTTTGCCCAGATGAACTGCAGTGAAACCAGCACAAAGCAGCTTCTGTCACTGCCCAAGTTCTTGTCCACTAGAATGACATTTCTGTTCTTGTGTGTAATGTGATAACTGTGGAACAAAATACAACCCCAGGGACACACTGCATGACTTAAGTCCCAGAGGAAAAGGAGAGAAAGTGTAATGTTTGAGGGGGGGCAGGCAAATAGACTCAAGGGCCTGGCAAGAGAAAGGGGTTACAAGCAGAGAATGGTGCAGGAACGCAAAGAATGGGACAATGCAAGCGGGATACTTGCTGTGCTGGTGTGAGGAGACGAGTAAAGAAGACTGCAAGCACCTGTGGCAATAGGAGGGAGTAGAGAAGAAGCAGAGGGATATAAAGTTCGAGCATCTGCAGCAGCAGAGTGGGCAGTGTGTTGGGTGTCACTAAGGATTCAGATTAGGAAGGGAATGGAACCTCACTGGTATCAGTTATGCAAAGAACAAAGCCATCCTCTGTCTGGAAAGAATATACTGTTTCTGTCTTGCATTGTCCCTTGGAAGTATCTTGCACAGTTTCCAGCCACCCCTTCACCCCAAAGTCGGTCACTTGACCCACCTGGTCACGTTAGATGCTGTTCAGCTTCCTGCTAGTCAGCATTTTTCTGTGGTAGGATAGCTGTATTTTCCAGCAGATCCCATCCCTGCATTGATCTTGATACAAATCAGTTTTATTGAATCGTGGCACACTGAACACTTGACTATTGAGGGAGAGCTCCATCACCACCATATTTGAAGGGTTTTTTTGATTATATTGTGATTTCCACTAATGCTCTATGCCCAGAGAGATGAGAAAATGCAGTCTAATGCTTGTAACAATGTATCATCACAATCATCACATTGGCATAGAAGTGTGTTTCCTGTATGATAAAGTATCATAAACTCACTGAAGTTTTAGTATTATTTTTATTGTAATGTTCTTTATTAATACAATTTTTCAAAATACTTTTTCAGCTCCTCAAACAACTGGACAGCAGAAACAACATTAGATGTTGGCCCATTCATAGTTCTGCTGCCAAAAGAGGAATTAAACGTCCTTGCTGAAAAGGTATGCTTTTATTAAAAAATTTTAATTTGTAACATATATTTTAGAACTTGGAATTGTGAATGTCATAATGAGGTCTAAATTATGTAACCTGAATGCTGAAATAGGTAAATAATTCTTTTGTTAAGGAATCCTGTGTTAATGTTTCACATATTCTTGACTCCATCAAAGAGATTTCTTCTTGAAAATAATGTTACTATAAACAATTACTTGCATGTGTACAATTACAATTGTACGTTGTCACATAGGGAAAAAAAAGGGACATTTATAGTGATGCAGACTCATTTTTAGTACTTTATACCTTGCAGTGCTCTTTACTCCATCCTTCTGCCTTCTAATCATAAAAGTTGTGTTTCTTATCCTGTTATTAATGGGATCATACTGATCAAATGAGCATTTACTCATGTGGCCCTTTGCCCTGGGGCCAGCATAACACAAGTAACAATATCTGATGGCCTCAGCATTGCACTTTGTAATTTCCTTGCCCTCTTTAGTTCATATAATCTTATTTTTTTTTTGTGCATAGGAGTAAACTATACTGGAATGAGGGATTCATTCTTCAGCAGAAATATGTGAACACAGTCATCAGATTTTCCACTGGAGATAATGCTTATAATTGACCAGATAGAATAGGACCCTTTGAAGGAAAGGAAGGTGTCTAGCAGGGCAGAGGAGAGAGGTCAGAAAAGCCTAAAGAAGGCAAACAGGTCAAAGTTGTTTCTCATAATTTAATTGGGTCCCTATCCCAATTCATATACTTATCTGGCAAATTTAAGACAAGCGAAATGAAGCCTGAGTTAAAATGGTGGCACTCATTGCTCCAGGAGGGGCTGGACACAGACACCAATCAGCCAGTGCTCTGGTGTTGCCAGAAGCTGGGAGGGCACACAGGATGGAGAATCACTCAGAATTTGCTTTGTTCCTAATTTTTCCCCCGTCAAATGTGTGCCGATGACCTTTCAGTAGCAGCCAATTACTCTTTTCTGAAACATCTGCACAATGGGACGAGACTGAACTGTTACTAACCCCTGCTTTGCTAAGGTCTGCACAAGTCTTTCTCCACAAATTGATTTGTTTTAAAAGGGAGAGTAGCCTTATTTATTCTTTCTTTCCTTTTGAAGTTCCCAGATATAATTTTGCAAATAGCAAAGACAATTGGACCAGTTTCTTCAGCTGAAGAGCTTCTGTCAGCTGTGTTCGAGTCGGTCTCCAACAACACTGGCAGCATCCACCCGTCTCTCCGCACAGCTNCAGCATCCGCCCGTCTCTCCGCACAGCTGGTCAGTATTGCACTGGGGCCTCTGCAAAGTGCTGCCATTTGGGGCTGAGATGCTGCAATTCAGACAGACTTTGTCTCACTTTGTCATCAAATGCCTTCTGAGAAGCCAAATGATAAAAGTGAAGTATTCAGTAACTTATAGGCTTGCAGCAAAAAACAGTGAGAGTCTTCATTCTGCTGCTCATCAGAGTTGTATAATGCACTAATTGCTGAAACTTTCATTACAGGATTGCATAATTAAGCATTTTCTGGAATCCTTCTGAGTGCACAAAGGAAAAACATGAATGATTTGAATTAGAGGGGTTTGTTTATTTTTAATTTTTTTAATTTTTACTTTGTAATCTAATTGAAACCCCTTGAATTAAAAACCTGTGAAGGTGCCAAGTTACCATTGTGCCAAAAGATTGCACATAGTTAATCCTTTGCCAGACATGAGCATATGGTGACTGATCTGTTCTTAAATCTGACAGTGGTGGCACTGTGTTTTTTCTGTCCAAATGGACAAGTTTGTAATCATCTAAAAGGTATTTTAATTAGCAACCAAACTAATCTATTAGAATCTCTGGTGACAAGTGGATAATTTTCTTTATATAAGATAGATACTCTGACTATATTCTATTATTATAATAATGACTATTCTTTCTCTTATCTGAAATTCACCCAGGCAGAATTTGTAAGCTGTGCCATCCTGTGCCATGGAAAACAATCCTGCTGTGGGGGAAGCTTTTGAAAAGCACCAATGGGAATTTAGACCCAAACATATTGAAGGAGTTTGATCTTGTCTGCCTTTGTCTTTGAAAATCTCCCCCTTGGTTCTCTGCCTAGCAGAATAGAGGTTCAAGCTCTCAGCAAGCCCTGAGCCACCATGGAAATCCATCTGCTTGTATGGCAGGAACTCTGAATGATGGCTCTGTGTCTCTGGAAATGAATTTGCCTCTTAGAGTGTTGTATTCATAGGCAGAGAGAGGTGGAGGGAGTTCTGAGAGTTGTGTTTTTTCATAGCCTGAAACAAAACATGACCTTAGTTGATCAGAGGAGTCACTACACGATCATCAGGCTCTAAAATAAGCAGGACTCAGCTGATGAAATAGCAGGGGGTTAGTTCACCTGTATGCATGAAATTCACTCTTCCTTCAACAAGTAAATCAGCAGATCACAAGCCATATTTCTTTAGACATGGGCCACAGGACTGAATGTTCAGCAGCAGGTATTTCAGTATGCCTGTGTCCTTAAGTGTTCTTTTCTTAAGCCTCTGGATCTACATGAATTCCAAAGACTTCTCTAATCAGCCCAGCTCATGTCCAGTGCAGTTGCAGAGCTCTCTCATCTGCATTGCAAGAACAATGCCAGTGAAGCTGATGGTCTTTGTCAAAGGATAACTTGGTTCCAAGGCCATGGAGGCTCCTCAGTCTTCACTTGGGGTGCACGTGCTCAGTGGGGGGAATCTGGGAGATGAAAAGTTGAAGGATTGTTTGTGCTACTCCAGGAAATGCTTCTGCAGCCCAAACATGGTATTGAACTTCTGTTACTAAACATAATCTCATCACCTACCTACAACTCACACAGGGTTTCAGTAAGGAATGAAGTTTAATTACTGATTTGTAATTGGGTATTATGAAAATTACTCCAGAACAACATTAAAGCTTTTCATGCCACCAATGCTATTTTGCATTTCTCACAGACCAGCTGTGAGCTAATGTTAATAACAGTAGCAATTACCAGTTACAGAGTTCTTGCATCTATGTCTATATCAAGATTAAAAGCAAAGGTTTTAAGGTGCTCAAGGCAAGATAGAGCATGAAAAGCAAAACTAGGGAACTGTGTGTCTGAGGTGCTACCAGAGGGCAGTAGCAGTGCTGGAGAAAAAGAATTCAGGTTTCTCACCACAAGCACTAAGATATTATAATGTGTATATATATATATACACACACACATATATATATGTTATAATGTTACATATATATACATGTTTTTCATCAAACTAAATCTATAGCAAAAGGAACAGCAAAGTCATATCAGGTCAAAAATCTAATTAGTATTTCCCTCTTTAACTGCATCAGTGTATCTGGTGTGTTAAAAATTATAAAATCAATGGGTTTTTTCAAGGACACCTAGTCTTAGGTTTTCATGACTGGGAAGGGAGCTGCACTGTGTCTGGATGTGCAGTATTTACATGAGAAAAGCTGACCTTCTGCAGCAGGGGAAAGGGAAACAATGCAGCTTCACAAGAGGGAGGTAAAGGGAGAGCAGAAGATCAGCTGGTACAGTGGAAGCTGAGCAGCATTTTCATTTGCTCAACAGATTCAATCTTTTCAGTGTTCTACCCACTACTGCAGCTTCCTTTGATGCAAATAAATCCCTCCCCTGCCTCCTTTCAAAGTACAAATCTACTTTGTACATCCTCGCTTTAATTTATTTATCTGGGGGAGCTTAGCTGAGGCACAGCATCTGTGAAATTCATGCTTTTTACTGGTAATGGCTGTATCCAAAGACATGTAGGGATTATTTGGTTTAGATAATTATTTAATAAGGTTTTCCTAAATTGATGATAGGAGACGGAGCAGTAAACAACCACATTAGGATTCTTATTTCTGCTTTCCATCAACATTAGAGGTAGATTATGTCAACAAAGACTAGGATTTGTTAAAACACACAATGGAAACTGTCTGGTTTGATAATGCATAGGCCTGGAACCTGACTGTAAATAAGATTTTTAAAGGCAGTTTGTCTCTCCAAACAGTGCTGTGGTAAGTGTACAGCCCTCTCTAGATCCTGACATTTTAACAACAGGCTTGACATAACCAACAAGCACCGTGCTTCTCTGACACATCCAGCTTCTGTCTTCACCTTGTTTAAATGTCAGGCAAGTCTTACAAGACATATATCTCTATCAGGCATTTCAGAGTGCAAGGACCTCTCATGTCTGTTACATTCTTGTTGAGTTGGATCCACTGTTTGAATGTGATGTTTATTCAGCTGAAGCTTTTTTTGGTGAATTTCCACCAGGGTCATCCCAAAGTTGGTATTTCACTCCTATTGAATCAAGGCTCCCAGCAAATGGTGGCTTAAACTCAGAACAAGCCCTTGCCTAGGTTTTGATATCTTTAGAGAATTAGACTTGAAAGAAACTTGCAAGATACTGATAGTTTTATATCCAGAACATTAATAATATAAATATTTTTTAAATTCTTCAATTAGAAAATAATTAATTCAACAATATCACACCAGCAGCAGTAAATTTTCATAGTCTGTTGATCTCTTAAATATCAATATTGTTTTGATTTATTGTGTTGTCTCTTTGATGAAAACTCTTGCTATTTGACCTTTTTCAGATTGCCTGAGAACCAGAGCTCCTTCTTCAAATGAAATCATTAAATTAGGAGAAGCAAATGTCTTTTGGTCAGTTCAGGAACTGAAATGCATGGATCCAGGGACTTTTGACAAAAATGTGGAACTTCTTGGGGGTGTCTCAGGTTTTAACAGCTCCCAGCTGACTGCCTTGAAGGAAAAAGCCAAGCAGGTAACTATCCTGTCTGTGAAGGAAAATTAAATCTGTAATTTGATTTGGTGTTATTGAACTATGCAGTTCTAAAATAACTGTGCTATGTCAATGTCACTACTGCCACAAGAATATCTATGGTTTATTGGAAAAATAATGTGGTGATAGAAGACTACTGCCCTTGCTTTAGAGTCAACAGGCAAGTAGTTCTGAGCTATTGGCAGCTGGAAAAGTGAGGTGGTTTTACTTTTGAATTACCTTTCTGCTTGCTTCTCACTTTCCTTTCATAAATGAAAAATCAGCAAGCAGTACTAGGGGCTGTTGATTGCCCTGCTGAGAATTAAGCTTGGCATGTTAAACTGTCTACGTGGATGCTAAATATAGCTTACAGTAGGGTAGACCCAAACTGACTGAAAGGCAGTTATTGGCTGAATAAAGCTCCTTTTTCCACCTTCTCACATGCAGGGACAGACCCATCAGTGGGAAATTTTAGGGAGGAAAAATCCCACCTACATTTTGTCTTTACCAGTTGGACAGAGGACTGTGCTGGGGGCAGGTCAGCACTCTGCCTGGGTCTGGAGCACCAACAGAACTCTGAGCAGCCCTGCCTGAGACAGAGTGGGCTGCCAGAGAAGTCAGACTTTGCTCCACCCCTGCTGTTGCCATTGCACTTCTCCCTGGGGTGACCTCCTCTTGCTGCTTTGTGGTTGCCTGCACTGGCAGGGAATGGGCAAATTCCCAAGCATACTTTTGGTTCAGCAAGAAAAAGCTTTAGGATGCAGTAAGACAAATTGTTCTGGCTGCAGAAAACTCAGAGATGAAGAGGGTACTGCCCCAGCCTGGCTTCAGCTTCCTGTCAGCAGCATCTGCTGGAGGTTATCTGTTCTCTGCTTCCATCTCTGCATGGCTACTCTGTAATCCCCTTCTGTCAAAATGATCCAACATGTAAAAGTCCTTTTTAGGTTCCATCAGATTGCTCTGACAGAATGAGGTTGGGAAGCATCTACAAGTTGCAGTTGGCAGCAAGCAGTACAGAGTACAAGAGTCTTGGGGACCTGAGGGCTGTGACTTCTGGAAGAAAGCAGGAGCAGGGGGCCACAAGGGCCTGGGCAGCATCTCCTTAAACCAGCAGCTGCAGCCAGTAGTGGAGCTGACCATGGATTTGGGTAAATAAGGCCAACTGTGCAATTTTTAGCAGTGAGGCTCAGCTTTTAAAACAGTGGAACTGCAGGTGCTTGAAGAGAAGTGGCACTGCACAGATTTCTGAAAGCAGATGGTGACTCTGCAGTTGTGTCTCTGCTGCCTTGTTGCAGGAGGACAACTGCAGCAAATGTAATCTTCCCAAGTCAGCTTCCCTCTGTCAGCATGGACACAGATGGGTAGGAAAAGGGGAAAAAATGTAATCCTAGAAGAAAATAAAAACAGTGCTCCCCTGACATAGTGAAAACTACTATTCTTTACAGCAGTGCAATATATTGGGGTACTTACAGAGTGATATCATTTGTAGGGAAATTGCTAACAAGGTTGATACACTCACACTTCTGGCTATATTCAAAGACTCACAGATTTGTAGTTCACTGAATGGCAGTATATTCTGTCTGTGGGTGTTTGTACAGATTTCTGCTAGACAAAAACAGACTTCCTATATATTAATTTCAAAATGCAATGTGGTGTTACGCTGAGCATGAAGCATGAGAAATGAGACAGGACAGGAAAAGCTCTTTGAAATTATGTGCATAGATGCTGTTATGTTATTAACATCTTTGATTAAAGGTTTCATTAAGCCTGAAGTAGTCATTGTTCCAAACTAATTCAAAAAGTCTAGTTATCAGATTGTATCTTAATGAAAGTAAGAAGCTTAGCTCACTTGTAAGTGGAAGGTCTCCCAGCTCTGCAGCAGTGACAACTGTATGGATCTATAGTTCTAGGTGAATGAGGACAAAGGAGTGTTTCAGTTTCATGTGTTGTGTTATTTATATCATTCTGCCTGAGATTTCACCCAGCCCTGTCAAATAATACTATTTATGAAGTACTTCAAATTCTGTACTTTATGGCCTAGATCAGGAAACAGACACTTGGCATTTTTGCCTGCATGTGTTTCATGTATCTCTTAAGCTAGAGAATTAAAAGCTTTAAAATTGGGCTAATACTTTTTACTGTCTATTTGCTTTGGAAAAGATTGAAGTTTCCCAGACTTAGACCCTTTATGACGTCGTAAAACCAACATAAAAGATCTGGTGAAAGCTCAGTTGGGAGGTACAAGTCCAGCAATGCATCTCTTAAACAAATCCTTAACCTGAGGGTCATAGCTGGGAAAAGCACCCTGGCAGCTGAGGCTGCTCTGTGCTGGATGTGCACAGCAGAGAGCCTGCAGCTCTGTGTAAGGAGTACTTAATTTCAGAGATCCAGGTTCCTGAGCTCTATGTTATATTTTCTGGAGATTGTACAGCTCCATGTCTGTCTGATAGTACAAACACTATTTAGTAGGCAATTGCAGAGATGCTCTTCAGCAAGTCCCCACTAGCTTTGTCCTTTCTAACTTCTTGAACAAAACTTAAATTGTAGCTGTCTCAAAATTGGAGTAAATATTTTTTCTGACTCAGATAGGAGCCCAGTCCTGGGCTTTTAGTTTTGGTTTTCTAGGTGGAGTTAGCAGCATGATGTTATACTAGAAACCTGTCATGTATTTGCTGACACGAAGCAGAGTTGCTGAAGTACATGAGAGCTTAAAAGAGAGTTGTTTTTTTTCTAATGTGTCCCTGGCTTGTTCAAGTCACTTCCTCCAGCCAAAACCCAGTGTCTTTTTTTGTAAAGGCAATTGGCCACATCCGGGGAGATACTGACCACTGTCTACAGTCTTCTACCATTGTCAAGAAAATGTAATTGACAGTTCTGGCCTCTGAAAATTCAGCTCTTGATGGACTTTTATTATTCTTTACTCAGGCAGAACTTTTCCTTATACCAAAATTTCCTTCAGGCTGCTCAGCGACAGCTTTTCAATCACTGTAACTTTATCACAAATAAAGTTAAAATCAGGGGAAGTTGTGAGTTTAAATACATTGGTACTGGTTTAGAAGAGCCCCTGCTTATTTCTTTGGGTATTTTACAAAGCTTTACAAATTTAACTGCATCTGTACAAATGCTTTGAAATTATTTTTTATTTTAATGTTGTATGAACACAATCTAGAAATCAGGACTTTAGGAACTGGTTCTTTGTCTGTATTTCTTGATTCTCTACTTTGTCTTTCCTTGTCAGTGACTGAGCCAGGGTGACTGGCCACAAAAGGAACTTAAAGTCAGTCCCCTGGAGCGATTGCAACTGGGAAGAAGCCTGGGTAGTGCAGGTGCTGCTTTCTTGGCAGTATAACAGTGTGGATCTAGGCACAGATCCCCATTTTTATTGTTTTTAGTGGTTTTGCTCCTACAGCCACACTTCCAGCAATTCCTATTCTGACTCATCAACAAGTCCAAGCTGTAAAAATTGCAGCATTTTTAGATGAACTAATCATTATTGGTGTAGAACCTCAAAAACCTTCACAATACCTAAGCTCTGCTTTTTGTGTGCAAAGAGGAATATTCAGGTTTTAGTACTGTTGAACCAAGGGATTTGGGAATGGTGTATATAGAGGAAGAGTCATAATGATCTAACAAATATTAATGACTAATCTAAAGGTTTGGGGGTTGCTGCCAGACTGGAGGAGTTACCAAATCATCTCCCTGGGCCGCATTGCTCTGGCACTCACTGCACAGGAAATCACAGAGCTGGACCTGAGCTCCATCGACACCGTTTCTGTCCTTAGTCAGCAAACAGGGTGGACTCTTACCCAGGTGAGTGAGTGAGTTACTGAATGTACTCCTGGTGAAAGGCTCTGGATTCATGCCCTTTGGGACTCAAGTCCTGGAACTGCCTAGAAAACAGATCCAGAGACCCACACTACTCTCTGCTGCTTTTGTGTAGCTGTGACCCCAGTGAAACTGACCAGATAGGTCAGCACTGGTGTCTGCCTGGCTGGGGCTTCCCTGGGGAGGTGGCCAAGACAGCATCAATCACTTAATTGGGGTGGGGATGAGTGTGTTCTTTAGCACTTGTCCACTAAGCAGTGGAAGGAGGCCAGCAGCTCCTCTCACACTGTCCCTGGAATAGACACTACTGCTAGGAGTACTAGTCCTTCCTAAGGACAATCACAGAATAGGTAGTGTGCCCCAACCCCAGCATCCATTGCCCTAGAAGCTCTTTATTAGCAGATACACTTCTCTCATGTTCCTTTCCTTGAATAACTTCTAGTTATGTCAGTGGGACTTTCATAATAAGAGTTAAAAACTTTTATTTATATATGCAATTGGCAGTATATTTCTGACTTTGTGGCCCATCAGGGCTCTGTGGCTGCACAGATGCTGGCCTGGTGGCAGTTCTGGAAGAATATCACAAGTCTGCTTAATAGATTCATGTTCTGAAGGGCACCATAAGAAGGAAGAACTTGGGAGGATTTTATACAGAACCAGTTTGCTTTTGAGGTTTCCTGCTGTCAGTAATAGGAGTTAGTTAAAAGAGATTCATCCTGCTGAACTTCAGTTGTCTAAAACTTAGGCAGCTAGTTAAGCTAGTTATTTGAAGCTCAACTTTGTGGGTAGATTAGGAAATCTTGGAAGATGCTTGTTTCTTTCACTGGCTTTGGAGGATGCCTTGGTGACATGCTTGAGATGGACTCTGTTTTTAAAAGGTTAGTTTAAAATGAGCACCATCCTAAATTGCTTTGGCTTGCAAAGGCACTTTGGTACCAATATCCCATTCATATCTGAAAATTAATCCTAAACACAGGTCACCACTCATATATGGTACTTAAATAAGGCAAGTCACCCTTAGTATTAAAAATAATAAAATTACATATTGATCCTCTTAGGTATTTTATGTTTTGCTGCAGCAATTTAACTGATTCTGTGAGGCAATCCAGCACCATTTCTTCTGGTGAAGGCTTTCCTTGTGACCTGGCAGAAGAAGTACAGAGTGTTTTCACACCATTTGCATTTAGCAAGTAGTTGGGTAACAGTGCCCTGGTTCAGTGTCACATGTAGGTGGTGACAGTGCTCCTCCTGAAGGCCGTGGCCATACATTGGGGAGGCTTAGGATATATATTTATGCTCCATAGCTTCTGGTAAGATTTTAATCATCTAGTAACAAACCTTTCAATTATATTTACCCTGTTCATGCATTGTCTTACTGCTTTTGTAGGCAAGAGCTATTTTGCAAGGTTTTCTAGATGACTCTGGCCAGACCATCAGCACATTAAAAAGTTTTGATTTAGTTGGATTAGGAGCTGTTCTCTGTGCTTTGAACTCCACAGAAATCACATCCATAAGAGCTGCTGAATTCAGGTACTGCATTTTATATCTAATTAAATATTTATTAGTAACTCTATTGGTAAAATTTATTGTGCCATTTTTGTTCCATCAAGATTTTCAGAGCCTAAAGGACACCTTTTTACATTTTAAATGCTTTTAGAAAAGCAGAAGGCATGCAGCAGTTGTTTAAAACATGTTCTTTTATAGTTTTCCTCTGCCATTTATATCCCACCATTTAAGTATTGCATCAAGAAATACAGGTTTTTGCTTAAAACCTGAAATATTTGTATGCAATTTGTGCACATATATTTTAAATTGAGAATGGGTTTTACAGTCTTCTTACAGCAGGCTTAAGTATATTCCAGGCCTATTTAGTACTCCATGTAAATGCAGCTTGTAATGATGACCTTGTTGCCTTTTGCAGTGCTGCAATTGCAAGAATTGGCCTGTTGTTTTGTAGCACCCCTGTTCTGAGGCAGTTTAAGAAGATGACAGAATCCGTGTTTGGTGCTGCTACTAGCTGGAATGGCTCTGTTTTACAGGAAATTGGTACTATAGCAGGTAACAAAGCTACAACTCCAGATGGTAATAGTTGTGAAGCATTGCTATTAAGAGATGGGTTCGCCTAGCTGGGGATTTTTCTAGACTGGCAAAAGACATTTCTTCCAGAGGGGAGTCACCTGCAGGGACAGACATCCAGCAATTTCAGAAGCACTAAGGAAAAGTGGTATTCTCTGTAAGGTTCTGTAAATCTGGTAACATTGACCTTGGGAAGCACAGCCTGAAGTTAATTGGGTCCTGTAAGTTGGAAAGGGTAAATCAAGGAGGACAAAACCTATCAGGATTCCAGACCCAGTCACTCTTTGTGAACCAGGCTGTACTGGGAGGAGCTGTGCCCTGGCTGCCCAGGTATCCTGCCTGGAAAGAGTGGGCTGCCCAGGGAAGAGCACAAGGGCAGGATTGGCCAGGAATGATACTTCTCCAGAGTGCTCTTGCAGCCTTGGAGACCTCCTGAGACAGAGGTCACTGCTAGTTTTGTTCCTGGCTTTGTTTCCCTGTTATCATTTAACTGCACATTGAGCTCTCATAATTTTTAGCGTGCCCAATGCCTGTGGCAATGATTCCCCACCATAACCACCTAAGTGGTGAAGAAGTCACTGTCATTGCATGATTATGCTCCCTAACCATGGATCAGAAGAGACTGTGAATGAGCATTCCCTAATAACATTGCTTATGATTTTATAGGCTTTTATAATTCTCTTTTCCAAGATAAAGTAATTCAGGTAGAGTACATTCCATGTCAATGGCTAAGGTCAGAGGATTTGTAATGCTGAAATGTAATGAAAGAAACAAAACAGAAAGAACCAGCATCTTTCTATATAACACCCTGGAATAAACAATTTATTATATACTTTTTATAAGTGGTTGAAGTTTATATTACCTTAAAAATAAATTTAATAAAGATAACATTAATCGAGTTTTGTTTCTATTATGTGGGTTTTTTAGGTGGTTTGAATGAGGATGAATTAAAAGCTTTTGATAAAAGCTTGATGCCATATTTCCAGCCATCAGCAGTAAGACATTTACCTCCTGAAATTTTCCAAGTAAGATCTTGATTACTGAAGAAGTTACTAAATTTCTATTGTTTTTACTCTAGTATAAATAAACTGTAGCATTGATTTATAGGTTTTGGGTTTTGGCAAAAAAAAGTCTGTGGTCTGTTAAGTGAGAGACCATCAGGGATCTGGAACATTAACTTTCAGCTGTATCATCTGTATTTGTGATGCCCATGAAATATGCTAGACAAGCTTTACTCATCCTTCAGAATGCATCCCAAAGAAATAGCAAGTATCACAAAACAGGGAATGGACACTGTATCTTCCAACATTTGATTCAGATCTGAATTTTTGTCTCTGTTTATTAACATATGCAAGGATGCTGTAATAGTTACAGATTTCTCTGCTGACTGTGCAAGAGCTGCTTTATTAACCTAAAATCTGGCACCATTCTCCCGAGTTAGCTCTGAAAAACAGATTGTGCAGGCAGATACAGATCAGAAAGGAATTACATCTAATTACAGCAGTACTGAATGTGGACCAGAAATTAGAACAGGGATCCTGAGATCATTGCCCCTGACTTTCTTTGACTTAGTGACAAGATTAATACTCTGCCTGGGCTGGTCTCTTTCAGATATTCAGGCAAGCAATGTACTTATGGACAGCTGAGTTAAACAGAGAGTTAACTGTGTCAGCTCCCATAAAAAAGAAAAACTCCTTGAGCACTTACTGTGCACAGTACCACTGACAGTTCAGATAAGCCTAAAATGTCATTACAGAAACTATTTCTTTGCAAAACAGCTCTATATCATCTTGTAGAATTTCTAACTAACAATGTTTTTGTTAGTAAGAGTAGTAATGATAATACAAAAAGTGATTAATAAAAAGCAGGGTACCTCTTTGGAAGAGTTTTCTGTATTTGAAAGATTCAAAGAAGACTTTGGTTTTACACAGGTTTTTTATGGCCTCATTTTGCAGCTGTATAAATTATTCAGATTTTGATTTATGAAAAATTACATTGTATTATGGACTTCAAGCGAGTTAAGAAGATGTGCAATTCAAAATTGAACCTGTAGGCATTTCCATGAGTTTGCTGAGTTTAAACCAGCACACAATTTGGTAGACAATGAAAAATGGGCAAGGGTTTGTTCCATCATCTGACCTACTTGCAAGGGGAATTTTGTCTTTCCAAAGTAGAACCTGGATGCAGAATTGTTGCAAGAAAAAAGGCTTGTTGTGTAGGAGGGTTAAAATGCTTGTGACTGCAGAATGTTAACTAGAACTAAAGCAAACCAGCCTGCTCAATAATGCAGGCTTTGCAAACTGCTTAATTGCTACATGATATAAGATAATTACTGTAAGATTATGATTGCCATGTTTAATTTTTAAATTTAATATGAACAAACTGGGAAGATTTTCAATCTAAAAGAGAAAATTGAATAATAAGATTAAATCATGGGGTCTTTTCATCTCATTATTCTACTGCTAACTATAATCAAAGGTCAAATGTAAGTTCAAGCAAGGTTGCTTGGGAGCAGATATAAGAGGAAATAAATGAAAACACAAGAGGTTGCACAATACCATCAGTCGTTGAGCAAATCAGAAAAGAAATGGCTGGAAAATTAAACTCCAACAATATATTGAAGAAGTGTACAATACAGTGCTGGCATAGAAAGCTTCTCAAACTGTCAGCTTCCAGCATCAAAGAGAAAGGTGACAGATAGATGAGTGGTCAGGGAAGTAAATGAATACAGAGGATTCTTTTAAGCTCTATTGAGCTCTTTTATAGCAACACAATGTTGAAAGCTAATGTCCCTCATTCCAAATGCAAGGCAGTGCTGACTTCTGATTCCTTACCTGTCTTCTATAATTGACAGCCTAAACCAATTTTTCTGTCTTTTGTTCCTCTCAGGCATTGTCCCCAGAGCAAATAGCAAACCTGGGCCCTGAGAACGCCGCCATGGTTACAGGATCGCAGCGGGAGCATCTGGATGCAGCACAGCTCCAGAGCCTGGGGCTGGCACTGGATGGTGCCAGGACCAGCAGCCCAGGGACGCAGAGCAGTGCAGGATCTCCCCAGGAGGGGCAAACCCCGGCTCCCAGCGGTGAGTGGAGTCCTCCCTGCTCCTGCCCAGGGGAGGGGCACACACCAGTGGGGTGTGAGGTCTCACTGCACGCACCAGGGTCAGGCCTCTATTCTGAGGGTGGGTTGCAGTGACTTTACTAATCAGCTTCTACAGTCCTGCCTCAAATCACATGCCTGACCAAGACAAACAGCCAGGAGGATGGTGGATTTACCCACAGCAAGAGGTAATGGAGGAAGACTGTCAGATGGCATTAGCAGCTGTCTAGTAGCATTGCACTGTGCTAAGCATTAGCTTGTGTAAAAGGTAGTCTGAAACAGTGAGCTTTTCCCTCTCCTTCTTTCCCATATTCTTTGCCTAAATGTAAGGCAAGGGTCTCCATCTCTGGACCTTCAGGTCAGAGCCTTTATGTGCAGCAGAATGTTGTTTGCAGAGCTGCAACTGAGAAAGGAGGTAGCACTAGCGTGGATTAGCATCTTTATCCAGACTGTAGGGCCATTGAATAGTTTTTCCTGCCATTCCCATCCTATTTGGAAATAAAGCCTATTAGTACCTATACTTCAGTGGTTTAATCTTTTACTTCTTAATATTTCAGTTTATACTGGGCAATGTCAATAGATGTGTTACAATGAGAGAGTCTGCACATAGTCAAGACAATGTTGAGAACTTATCCCTATCAAACAGCAAATATTGCTGCTTTCAGTGACACTAGCAAGACATAAGCTGTTGGAGGAGAGAGAGGGAAGCTGAAGTGCTGAAATAGAAGTAAGGGGAACTGAATTGCTATGATGCCCTTGCTGGAATTAGAGCAGGCCTTCCCAGAAGCACCTAGGAAGTGCTCTTAGCACAGCTCCCTCTCACAAATGACCTGTTCCTTCTGGAGATCTGCCAAAGGGAGGAGTTTTCCGGGTAAAGATCACCTGAGTTGTTGAGCTTCTTGTCCGTTGTTCCTGGTTCCCTATGAAATGCTTCTCTTTGGAGCTGTGTATGTTAAACTGGAAGTGACATCTCTAGAAAGCTGAACGTAACTAGGATTCAACTGTTGCAATTTGCTGCACCTCTCTGGGGTGGTGTAGAGAAGACTTCTAGTCCTGAGCTGTAACGTGACACTAAGAAATAAAACCTTCTGCTTTCCAGGTGCTCCGTGTTTGAGCAGCTTTGGCATCTGGCTGTGTGCAGTGTTTACACTGCACCTGCCTTTCTGAACCCTCGAGGGTTGAGCTTGAGGTAAGTTATATTTTCAGTTAGAGGTAACTTTATAACAGAAGCACAGATCACCTGTAACAGGGAAGAAGGACTGTGGGATCCTCTTCCTGCTTTGAATACAAAGATAGCAATTCTTGAATAATTTTTCTGTATTACAAAGGTTTCTTCTACCTTGGTTAGACTATCTCTGAATCTAATCAAGGGGAAAACACTTTATCTTATCTTTATTGTAAAGCCAAACATAACAAAGGTACATTTAAAACTCCATGTGACACCAATCAATTACTGCATTGTTATTTTGAACATGTTCTTGGTTTTACTCTGTGTTTTGCCTGTTCCAGGCTATTTATAAGATTTTATTCCACAAACAATTCTATTTAGTAGAGTATTGCCATTAATTTTCATTGGATTTTAAGATTTTGACAGGCTAATATTTAAGAAGAGCACTGGTGGGCTCGAAGTTTAGATTCCAGTTAGGCAAACTAAATGCTTAAGTATTCTACTAAGTCTTTAAGCAAGGCATGTCAAAAGACTTAATATTTTTCTTTGCTTTGATTTTCAGTGTCCTGGAGCTTACAACAGAGATGCTAGAGATAAAAGAGTGTCAGCTCAGCTTGAACAGTAGAATCAAGAGGCTCTGAGAATTCTGAGTGCAGAGTGGTTAAATTCTTGCAAGCAAGACCCTCATCTGCCATCATTATGAGAACTATCTCCTTTCCATAGCTTTACCATTAACAAGTAACAAAGTATCCCTGCAAATACTTTGATTTTAAAAACTGGAAATGGCTTATCTGTCTCAGGAGAAAATCACTGAAATATAGGATTGTGTGTTAGGTAGGAACTTGAATTCTAGGGAGGAGAGGTAGCAGGGGACTGTTATTTGGATGCTGATGTCTGATACCCAGTGCTTTTTACATGGGCTAATTTGGTCACACTCTTGTGTCCTTTTGTTGGGTTTTCTTTTACTTCAAGTGTACATTCCCTGGAGAGGGGCTATCCTTCTGAGTGGTGTAGTAGAAGCTGCACTAAAAGTTACTGCTGTTGCAATAAAATAACTTCATCTTGGAGCTGCTGGTTTAAATCCTGCTCAGACAAGAAGTGATAACGGGCTCTTAGAATTTAAGCACCTTTACAAAACATTGTTTCCCCATGGCTGTTAGTATTCAATACAGAGCTGTTGACACTGGGGGCATTGGCAATACTATGAGTATTTCACGTGACAAAATGCACCATGGAAACCTGCTCATGTTCATCAAGAGACAGTCCTTTCACTCCAGGTGGGGTTGAAGTGTACACCTGGGAATACTAAGGGGAAACTGTTCACTGGGCCTATGCACTACTAGGACTGTCAATCCAGTATTTTACACAAGACCTAGAAAAGGGAATTTCTCATAATTATAAACCATAGAAATTTTCTGTGTTTTATCAGCATATTATTTAAGTGACTAATATTAGCTTCTTATGCCTCAATATTTCTCAATAATTAGCTTCTAAATAGTTTAAACAATGGGGGAAAAAAGATATATTAAAAATCCTCTTCATGGGAGCATACATTTTGATGTTGTTCAACATGATTTTAGACCATGAACACATGGCACAGTTTTCCATTTTGCCATTGCAAAAGTGTTATTTTTTCTAGACTAAAAAAGGCAATGCATGGACTGAAAAGTTTAGCTTTTTCATTCAGGGCTGTACTGTAGTAAATGCCCTTCAAACTGTAATTTGTACTTCTTTATGGCAAACATTACATCTGGTTTCTCAGCCCTGAAAGTAGAATTGAAATTTTTCTCAGGTGGGGAAGCAATAGGAGTGGGAGGGAGGGAGAGCTGGAGGGAAGAGCCCAGCTGCTGCTGGGGCAAGGTGAATGTGAGCTCTTGCTGCAGTTGGGAGTAACAGTTCCACCACAGCCCCACATATTCTGTAATTCCTGCAGCAGCAGGGGCTAACTTGATTCTCAGGGCTTTGTTACTGGCAAAGTAGGCAGTGAGAGCCGTTTCTCACCCCCTCCTTTCCCTCTTCCCTCTTCAGCAATCTGCTGCTTTGGAAACTGCCTTTCCCTATAACTAACTCTGGCAAGTGTGACATGATGTTATAGATAATACTACATGCTTTAGTTCTGCATTTTATAAGCAAAGAATTATGATTGCTGCAAAGTGCCTGGCACTTTTTTCTCTAATCCTCACGGTAAGATTCTAGCTTCTCTAGCTGTGTTTCCTTTTCTGCATGGGAACAAGAGATTGAGACATATATTTAAATAGAAAGAAGTTTTTTTTTATTAATCCCAGAAAGTACATGCAAATGTCCACTAAAACCAAGTGGATAAAATGCATGATAAAGATTTATCTGTGTTTTCACATTAGAAAGTTCTGTCTCACTCAGATGTGAAAGTACTAAAAGGTTTTTTGATTTCTAGAAATTGCCTGACTTGAATTCTGTGTGCACTTCCAAAGACACAGGAGAGTGTTTTCATGTCAAGAAGACAGTCAGCATTTCCAGTTCAGCTGCTTGGGTCAGATACGTGACTTAGCTCTACCAAGCCCTTCAAAAATCTATATGAGTTGAAAGTGATCTTCTTCTGTCAATATACCTGGGAGTGATTCTGTTTGCAATTATGTGAGTCAGAGTTTAGCTTTTAATTGGAGCAGGAGTGAGTTCTTTGTTTTGTGCCATCTGTGCTGTAATTTCTTTCAAGCACAAGTGCTTTTAAATAGCTGAACTGCTTGATTATTTATATATTTTATTAAATTAATAATTACATTAAGAACTTTGGCATTGCATTTATGTTTGGTCAAGGGCTTATCCATTTCTTACAAGAGTAGTGTAGGAGGGGTAAATGTGGAGCACTGACTTAATCTTGTACTGATTTCATTGTGAGATTGCAAATGCTGTTTGGTTCATGAGATGGTGTGAGCATTTTGGATGGCAAGTATTGTAGAAAAGCAGTTTTACTCCTGACAATGTCCCTCATGTGAAGGTCACTGATGGAAAAGCCCATTCTACAAAGTATGGGATTCATTAGACACTTCCATCAAAACTGCTGAAACTGAATTTCTGTGGGAAGAATAGATGGAAAGGAGAGAAAGGCATAGAGAGCATAAGCATGCGTGGTATGTAATCTGTGTGTGTGACCTGCCATCCATTCACAATCCTGCACAGTGCCAGAGGAAACTAAAATGTGTACACTTTACTTCCATGGAACAAACCACAGAACCCCTCCGTGCAGGCATCTGTCCCCTCTGCAGATGTGTATTGCATACAACATGCACGTTATCACTTTGACTGGAATGCATTCATGGGAAAAATGTCTCACACTCCCTCTCTTTTTGCATGATCAGGACTTTGGGGAAGAATATACTACAGAGAAATGTGTTATAAAGATTTGATTCTTAAAGAAATGTTGCTCTTTGTAGATGTGGTAACTTTTGTTTAAACCAAGCTTAATTTCTCCTACATTCTTTTTAGTTCTTTCAGATCTTTGAGAAAGAAAAAAAAATTGTATTTGTGCATAAATCTGCTGTTGAATATAGACCATTATAATAATTGTATCTGCTTATTGTGAGAACTGCAGCTCTCCTCTCCACTTGTGACCCTTCTGGTGGTTGTTGGGCAGTGCCATACATTCTGTGGGATGCACATCCAACCGTCCAGCTGCTGACAGTCACAACTGTGGTGTAGGCCTGGCTTCTCTGAGTGCTTTGAGCCCTGTGACAGGTGACCCTGTCCAGCAGAATATGAGAGGAGGCATTTCATTCCTGTGATTGAATGTAGGATCCCTCAGGAGTTAACAAATGGGAAGAAATACTTTTGTTGGTTTATTATTTCGGTGCCTGATACGTTTATGTTCGGAATTGTATTTAGAAAAGAGAAAAGCGCTACTGGTTCTAGATCAGCAGGAGAGAAAATATCCCTATGACCTGGTACTGAGGTAAATGGCACATCTGTGGTATCTCTAAATCCCCAAAAGGAAGAAAACAACTACCCATCCACAGTGTCTGAGAAGCATCCCTGTTAAAGCTGGCATTATGGCTGTTGTCAGGTTTTGTACAGTGCATGGAATGTTTGACTCCCAATGATCTCAATCTGTCACTTCAGAGCCAACCAGCTCCACAGTGTGAGGCTCTAAAGATACTGTTAAAAAAAAAAAAAAAAGGCATCCTTCCTTAATTTTAAGAAGCCCTTTATGCCTCTGTATAATCTGCTCAAATATTCCAGAGGCAATTACGTACTGCATTATGGCAGATTTAGCTTCTCACTTCACTTCTGTGCCTAGGGATCACCACCCCTCATGTACTTTCCAGTAACACACATTGCAGCCCCATCATATTAGGCTGGGACCTTGTCAGAGTCCCACTGGCTGCCCCCTTGGAGCAGATGTGAGACATTGCTCAAGGTGTGCCAGCCAAACACACCTGGGGCTAAGGGAGAAGCCTGACTCACTCCTGTGACACTCAGAAAGAAGCAAGGAATCAGCAGTCACCTGGAATGTGTCACTTGAGCAGGTAACTGGCCATAGTGCACCGCTGGTATTTTGGCTCATTCTGTGTTGTGGTTATAGATCCCACACACTGCTTTCCAGTGGGACACTGCCAATATCCCCATGGCAGTCGAGGAACAGCCAGCAAACTGCAGTACCTCGCTCCCCTGTCATACTCTGTTCTCCTTAGAAGTAAAAGTCAAATTTTAAATAATCTCTTCTTTTTTCTTTTTTTTTCCTTTTCTCTAAAGAGGTTAATATTCCAGGCTGGTACACAACTTTAAGCAATGGTGTCTCTTTATTTCAGTGAAAATGTTTACATGTTTTTGATAAGTTTGTGAGGTTTTTTGGTGTGTGTGTTTTAGGTTGTTTTTTGGGTTTTTTTTTTAAGCAAGATCTCTAAGCATGGGATGAGGAGAGCTAAGAACCTTATAGTCCTGATTAGTAAAATATTCTCATCCGTGCCATATGATGTGGGACAGCCTTAGGGACTGTTTACTCCAGTGCTGTTGGGAGGGAGGGATCTGACTTCCTTTCCAGTAAGGCAGGAGGGAAACTGGATAGAAAAGACAGGTCTGCAAAGAATAAACAAAAACTCCACTGTAAGTTAAATTTCTTTTGTTGGTACCCCAGAACATTTGGAATTGGTCCTCAGAAAGAGTATTCTCTGCATTGTTATACAGAATACTGTTGTAAAGTGCAGATAAACAACAAACCTGTCATAAAGCAAAACATACCTGTGTGCTATCCAGGTATCCATAATTTCATATTTTAGTTTAGACTGTGATCCATTACCAGACCATCTTTCCATATCTTTCTACCTAGTCCTTAGACAGAAATTATGAGACTACCCTCAAAGACCCCACCAGACCTTGCCTGGCATCAGGACATGTAGGAGTTTTGTACCACAGGATATTTTTATCAAAGTTCACATCTGGTTCTTTATTCGTACCCAAAAATAGACAGCCACAAAACGTATTACATTTTTACTACAATGAGTAGAAAGCAACCAATGTCCATCTGTCTCTTCCTGCCCCTTTCTGTTCAGCATCAGTCTGCTTTTCCAATCCGGATTAATGAGAGGATTTTCTTGCCCTGATGATGCAGGAACACAGGCATGTTCAGAGCTCACAGTCCAAGTGACTGAACATTGAAGTATTAACTGGAGGAATTGTGACTGATGGATTTATTGCTTTGCTGGTAACAGTATAACATTTATTTTCTAATGTTTTAGCTTGTATAATTAGCCTTATAAATACTTAACATCTCACTTAATATCTGTAAACTTCTCTTTGAGGGACAAAGAGAAAAGGAGAGAAGACAAAAGTAAATTCCTCTAGGGAAATATGAAAACAGTGGAAAATGCTAATCTGTCACAGATACAACAGGGGAATATTTTCTGGTACTGCTTTCCTTGATAATTTTTAACCATTATATATGGAAGTGAATTGTATTGATTTATCAAAGAATAGCCATTGCTATAGTTAAAATCACATTGGTTTGATGCACAAGCTGAAACTGCCCTAGGTCATGTTTAATTGGGGCCTGACATGTTTCAACATTTAATCAGATGTCAGAAAACAACTTAGATCACAAACAAGTTCTGAATATGAACTGCATGAACTGAGCAGTGGGTTGAGAGAATGGATGTCAGCTCTCTGCCTTTAATGTATCTATTAAATAGATTCCAGATATGCATCTGTGTTTTTATTAGCTACTTTTATTTCAGTATTCACCCTTTCAGAATTGTTGAGATCTGACATATTAAATGTTCACATTTCAATCAAGCCTGCAAACAGGCTGGTCCAGCCAGTGCTGTAAGACATGTCTGTGTTTTCAGACCTCGCACATGTGTGCAGTGATGGAAGAGCCTCAGCACTGCAGCTGCTGATGTTGTGCTTATGAATTTGCACTTTCTCCCCTCATGCTGCAGTTGGTACCACAGATTTGGGGAGTTCTGCCAAATGCTGTCGTCTTCAGTACAAATTCTCCCAGTACTATATTTGGGTTTTTAACATGTATCCTCAAGTAGGCAACTCATTGGTGGTTACATCAAACCTTATTTGATGCCAAAATTATTCAGTATCTGTTTAAAATAATTATTCTGTTAAGAGTTCAGATCTATAAAACTTTTCAAATGCAACATCCAACCTCTTCTCTTAGGAAGTGGTAAGAGATACTATGGAGCTTTTCAAGGAGTTGTACTGCTGTACTTGTAAGCACAGTGTTGTAAGAGGACAGGCTTTGATTCCTAATCTCTGAAAATAAGTAAATTTGTTTTTGTCACACAGTGGGTACTTACTAAAAAAGATAAACTCAGTAGCAGGTACTAATCAGTTCTCCCTTCTCAGGATTATGTAAACTCTCTAAAGATTTCAATGTTTGTGTCACATTTTAAACAGAAAAATTAAAAGATTGTATTTAGGATCCTTTTCTTAAACTTCAAACAGTCCATAACCTTCTGCTGTGGGAACTTTTCAGTGTATAATTCTGTAACAGTAAAGTCCTTAGGCTATTTCCTCAAACAGGTTGTGAAACAATGTAAACCAAGATATTTTAAAGAAATGAGCTACCCAGCAAAGCACCACTGTTTACCTGGAAAAAGCTGTTACCCATTTTCTACAACCATTGGAAATCCTATTCCTGGGCAGCTACTCCTATTTTTCTTTGCTCTTGTTTGGATTGTTGGGTTTTTTTATAGAGAACATTGTAGAGTTATTAAGAGGAGATACCTCTTTTGAAGTACCCACTGAACTTTGCTGGTCATGTCCTGTTTTAGGAATTAAGGACTCTGAAGAGGCAGTGTGCTGACTCTCAAGGCATGATTATTGAATAAATAATTGCTTTTTTTTTCTTTTTCTTGGAAGTTTACACAGAATCATGGAATTGTTAGTGTTGGAAGGGACATCTGGAGATCACCCATCCAAGCCTCCTGCCAAGGCAGGGTCACCTGGAGCAGTGACACAGGAACGTGTCCAGGTGGGTTTGGAATGTCTCCAGGGAGGGAGAATCCCTGACTGCCCAGTCTTGTCCCAGTGTTCTGCAACCCTCAATGTAAAAAAATTCTTCCTTGTGTTGAGATGAAGCTTCTTGTGTTTCAGTTTATGGCCATTGTTCCTTGTCCTGTCACTGGGCACCACGGAAAGAGTCTGGCACCATCCTGGCACAGATTGCCCAGAGAACCTGTGGCTGCTCCATCCCTGGAAGTGCTGCAGGCCAGGCTGGATGGGGTCCTGTGTACCCTGGTCCAGTGAGTTGCATCCTTGCCCATGGCAGAAGGTGGAACAAGATGATTCCTAAATACCCTTCTCACCCAAAGCATTCTGTGATTCCATGATTCTGTGANGAGCCCCGCGGGAGCCCCGCCGGGGCCGGGCGGCATAGCCCCGAGCTCGCCGCGGGGTGCTGCGATCGCCCCCGAAGGGCCGCGCTCCGGGGAGAGCCCAGCGAGCCGGGGCGGCGGGGGGGTCCCGCCTGTCTCACTGGCCCGGGAGGCGGCCGTGGTGAAGCGGGAAAGGCGGGGAGGGCATTGACCCCGCCGGGGCACCCCCGAGGGCCCCGGCGCGGGCGGGCACAACTCGGCCCGGGCNAGGGTCACCTGGAGCAGTGACACAGGAACGTGTCCAGGTGGGTTTGGAATGTCTCCAGGGAGGGAGAATCCCTGACTGCCCAGTCTTGTCCCAGTGTTCTGCAACCCTCAATGTAAAAAAATTCTTCCTTGTGTTGAGATGAAGCTTCTTGTGTTTCAGTTTATGGCCATTGTTCCTTGTCCTGTCACTGGGCACCACGGAAAGAGTCTGGCACCATCCTGGCACAGATTGCCCAGAGAACCTGTGGCTGCTCCATCCCTGGAAGTGCTGCAGGCCAGGCTGGATGGGGTCCTGTGTACCCTGGTCCAGTGAGTTGCATCCTTGCCCATGGCAGAAGGTGGAACAAGATGATTCCTAAATACCCTTCTCACCCAAAGCATTCTGTGATTCCATGATTCTGTGACCCTCTTGGCACCCACCTTTGAGGTATTTATACGTGTCTAGGAGATCCTCCCTCAGCCTCCTCCAGACTAACAAGGCCCAGCCCTCACAGTATCTCCTAAGAGAGTCACTCATCACCTTTATGGCCTCCGCTGGACTCTCTCTAGTAGCTGATGTAGATTTTCACACTGTTGGCCTCCAAAACAAAATATACATATAATATAATATATATTATATTCGCTATTGTATGTATATACAGATCAGCTTCTCGGCCGCCGCAAGGACTGAGTCCCACGACCGCTCCCCTCCGCTCGCCCGAGTCCGCGGCGGCCGGGGCGGCCCCGCCGTGAGGGCGGCGCGGGGCGGGGCGGGCGCTCCCCCCGCTTCCCGGCGTGCACCGGCGCGGGGCTGCCTGGCCACGTCCCCGGNCCCCGCGACTCGGCCCCGTCCAAATCCAGCGCTGGAGGAGCGGGTGAGCAGCCGGGAGAGGTGGAAGGAGGAGGCGCATCCCCGCTCCGGGGTGGGGGTGCGCCGGCGGCAGCTGCATTTCCCTGAAAGGTGTTGTGGTTGCCATTATTTGTACTTTAATCCCTGTGCACCGCCGCTCCGGCTGTGTCCGGGAGGGTCGCTCCTTCCTTACGTAACTGCCCGGCGGCAGGCGAATGAATGGGGAGGCCGGTTTGGAGGGCGGGTGGGGGGGAGCAGTTCGTGCCCCGCGGGGCGAGCAGCCGCCCTTTCTTCATCCCTCCGACCCTCCATCCCTGCTCTCGCTTGCCCTGGCCGCACCCGGCCCCTGGGCCGCCGGTGTGCCCGGTTTGGTGCAGCGCCGGCCGCCGCTGCCTCGCGGTTCGCAACCTCTGAAGTTTCCCTGCTCTCCCCTTCCCTCCGCGGCGGCCTCACGCTCCCCCTCTCCTTCGCTTTTGTGCAGGAATTGAGCTGTGCTGCGTGCCGCTGTTAGAGCTGGTGGCGGGTTTGCTGTCGGCCGGGCCAGCCTGCAGTAGGAAGCGGTAGGAGGGAGATTCCCGGCGGGAGCCGCGGGCCTGTGTGACGTGGCAGCGGGAGCTGCGCCGGGTCCCGGCCGGCGAACCCCGCTCCGCCGCCCCCCGCCGCCGCTTCCCCCCCGTTCCGAACGGGCGTGCTCCAATTCCTTGTGCCGTGGTTCGCTCTCTCCCTTCGGCTGTACGGTGTGGTGGTTGCAGGGAATTGCAGGCAGTTCTCATAACTGCAGCGTAGCTGATTTCTTTCAGAAAACTGGGAGCTGTTGTCATTCAAAAATGGGCATTTTCTTGCGGTGTGTGTTACGTGGATCGGTTTTGTTGTGCACGGGAGTTTGACTGTGAGCTTGACTTTGCCTTCTCTCCAGTAAACTTCTCCTTCTTTAGTGATTGTTCTTGAAATCAGTTTGCCATGTTTTGATGATACTGCTCAAATACCCAGTTAGCACTGTTGAACAGATGAATCTGTAAAGTTTTCAGTTAAAAGCATGAAGAATTAGTTTTAAGTTGTAACCTGAAATAACTGAGAATGGGGAAATGAAAGAGATTTACACTACAGGTAAGAGGAAGTACAGGTTCTGTATGTTGTCATGTCAAATCACCAGCTAATCACTTGGTAGCACACCAAAAAAAAGAGTAAATGAATAGTTTTGTTTTTTAAAAAGTAAACCAATAGCCTTGGCTTTAAACAGACTTAAAGTAAAAGCTGTTCTTAACTTTACAAAAGAGGTCAAGTGAGTAACTCCATGGCCCACATGCAGCGGTAGTGCAGAACTATTGTTCCTGAGGTCATGGAGCACAAGAACACCTTCCTGATTAATTTACCTGGCTCAGGCTTTAGTGCATCACAGGAATCCTGCCTGGATCTGGCAGGAGAGGGCCTTGCCTCCTCCAGCTCTTGAGTAGAGCTTTGTCCTGTATTTGAGAAATGCAGTGGAGATTACAAACAGCAGGAGGGTTAATGATCTAAAAACTGAATGTCATGTAATATCTGAAGAAAGAAAATGTGAAATTCTATTGCAAGGTTGAAATTCAGATAGGGTTTGAGTCAAGAGATTCTTAAGTGACCTTTGGATGTAAGGTTATTTGCACAGTATAGTACAATGTGACCTGGTCCCATCTTTCTGCTTAAAAAGTCGTCTGATATTGCTTTCCTTAAGCCAATTGTGATTGAGAATCTCTACTACTAGGGGTTTATTGATGAGAAAGCAGCCTCACACCAATCATTGGTACAGCTTTCTCCAAGACAGAAAAGTAAACAGGCCTGTATCACATAGGTCATGCAGCTCTCCCCTATCCCAAATTAGCCAGTGTCCCTGGACACAAACACACATGCATGAGCTCTTTCCGTAGAAAATATTTGCTTAATTCATTTTCCTGAGGAAAAAAAAAGCAAGCAGAAATGTGTTTGTCAAGAGTTGTTTCTTTGATGTCTTCTAGTTGTGCCTGAGTCCTCAGGAGTAAATCCAGATTTGTGTTGCTGCTGTGAGATTGGTGTCTGAGGCCTAACAAGTTTGTCTAGAATGACAAGAGCATGAATACCTCAATGGAACATGAGCAAAGAATTTTATTTTTGGGGCTCTATTCTGTTCCTCCTAGTGGTTCATTGTTGTCAGTTGAGGTTTCTATTGATGAAACTGTTGTAAATATACATTTGCATGTGTTTGTAAAGTCATGCATGACAATAACCCCTAAGTAGTTACCAGTTCATGTTAAGCAGCTACAGAGAGCCACTTATTAGAGGGCTTTCTGCCATTTCTTTACATTGTATAGTTATTAGAACCATTTATAAATTAAATAAACTTATACCCCGTGGTTATTGGTGACTAAGGAGATACAGGCAAACCAGCTGCTACTTTAACCGTGCACTTTTGAAGCAGTAGAGGCTTTGAAAATAAAGAAGGGCTTCTAACTGCTGGCTGAACTGCAGGCTGTGATCCATGAAGAGCTGGCAAACCACATGGTGCCGACTCCTCTCTTCTGGTTGCATCTGTGTGTGTCTGAGGCCTTTGTTCCAGGAGAACTCGGAGGCCTGTAAAAGCAGCTGGAAATGAGGGAGACAGCCTGTGCACCTCTGCTGCAACCTGCTGTTTTTTGAACACTCATAGTCCCCATTTTCTTTCTTAAGAAGTGACTCCTCTAATTGAAGGAGATAGGTAAGGCTAGGCTCATCTGCACTTTGAAGCAGTCTGTGTTTTCCGTGTTTGAGAAACTTTTTTTTTCCTTTATTTAGTCAATAGGTTGAAAAGATAACAAGGGGAAAGCAAATCAAATCTTGACTTCAGAATTTTAGACCTGGCAGGGAAACAATTTTTTGCATGTCTGGTTATTTGAGTTTCCAAATTTAGAATTTGGAAAAATGTTTGCCACTCAAAATAACAGTTCAAAAATCATTAGGAAGAGCCATGGAGAATGTAGTAGGTAACTCCATTATCGACATCATGTCATAATTAGGAAATTCATGAGACTTGAGAAATCCTGTGCTTTCAAACACTGCTGTTCAGACTGTATTTTCTTACCCATTTCAAGTCAAATTAGGTTGTTTGCACTGCAAATTACTGCCTGAAAATTGATTTGCATTTCTCTGTGCCATTTATCAAGTGTTAAAGGTGACCTGCAGTTGCAGTGCTGTCCAATTATAAGCTGTATACTCTAAAAAAGTAGGATAGATAGTAAATGTGTAGTACTTTTGCTAGGTAATGTAGCTATATCTCAATTTTATGTGTCTATTGTGGACCAGATAATATGCTAAGATGAAGACTTCTGACAGTACTTTGCCATAGGCTGCTGCTAATTTGTCTGTATTTTCACAAAAACTGCTGCTTTAGGTAGCTTTGAAATTTTTTCACTCTCTTTGAAGGAAGGTATTCTCTTTCTCAGTTGGAAAATTTGTCTTTAAAATTAGGTTGGATTTTTAAATTGGAAGCACAGGAGTCTTAATGCTGGTACTTACTAGCAGAACCAAAGAAGTTATGGTTCTGTGGGTGGTGTGCACTTGGTACAGAACTGGACTACTTTATTTTTAAAAGTCTGTGAAGTTTCCATGGCAAAGTATGGACTGACCTTCCTTAGAAGAACTTTTGTTTGTAGGTTTTATGGCTGTGATGTACATTTTGTAGTTGGTAAGTGCTGTACATGATGAAATGCTCAGTGCCTCTGCTCCTGCCTGTTATTCCTTACCTGGCTCACCACAGCAAAATGAAGTTGATAAGAAACTACTACAATTTCAGCTCTGCCCTCCTGCTTGGCTGTGAAAATCACCTGAATTAAAGTTTCATGCTATGGCTTTCAGCCAAGCTGGAGTGCAGAAGTTGAAGGAGTTTTTCCATGTGTGAGGATGAAACAAAGCGGAGAGGTTTGGCTCTTCCAAATTTGAGCCCAGAGCTTTGGAAGAAGAAATAAAACCATTTTTATTTAGTTCAGGAACTAAGTAACATTTGTGGGAGCAAAAGGAAAGGGAGAAGGATGAGAATAGCATCATTGTAGCCTCAGTGTATTGCAGTTGCCAGCGGTGAGCCAGGGTCAGTGCTGTGACACATACATTGATACATTTCCTAAAGTCTTAAAATGCATCAAAGTCCTACAACTGTTGTGTTTACCTGTTCCCTCGCCCTGGGTTTGTTTGTAGTTCAGATGTTTCTCCCATCCCTTCATAAGCCTTTGGTATACAATTTAAACCTTGCCTAGTCTAGTGCAGCCTACTTTTACTTGAAAATTAGTTTAATCTTGAGTCTAGGGTGGGTTTCAGGATTTCACAACTATTCTAAAGATTCAAAAATCAGTGAGAGTGTTGAAAGCCTTAATAAAAATTACAGCTTTGGGGTTGAGGAGGTAAGATTGGCAATAGCTTAGAAGAATTTGCCAGGTACATTATATGTATTTATCACAGTATATCCAGATCCAAATTTATAGCTGTTATGAATAATTAATTCATTATATGCTGGTTGATTTTTAGTTTTGGTTTTGGTTTGGTTTGGTTTTTTTTCTGTTCCCAGTTATTTGCTAAAATAAAATAGCATGCTAAATAATTTAGCTTAATTATATTCTGTTATATGTTATATTATTGTATTATCATTTATATCGTGCTGTTCTGTAATCTGTCCAGGTGGATTTCTTTGTCCTGGGGATTCTGACCTTAGGACAGCTTTGCTTGCTGGGAGGTTTTATTGGCAAGTTGTGATGCCAACAAGCACACCTGGGATGAGCCCAGAGTGCTGCTTCAGCTGTCCGTGCAATGCGGTTGTAGTTCAAGAAATGTCAAATGCATTTTTTTTCCCCTAAACTTTGGGATGTAGTTTGTTTGTGGGGGGTTTGTTTTGATTTGATTTTTTGGGGGGGGGGGGCATGTTTTGTTTGTAATACTTGCAGCTTGTGTTTTGCAGCTTTGCAGCCTGCAGGTTTTGAGAGGTTTATGTTCCCTGTACTGTACTTGGGCTGTTCTGTAGGTGGCACATCAGGCTCACCTTGCAGACATTTCACATATGAAATTTGCAAACACGTGTCTTTCTAATTGTTACTGTTTCAGCCATTCTTGTACTTCATAGGTTAAATTCCTTCATCTGAAGCAGTTTATTCCAAGTCCCTTAAGCTGGAGTGAGAAAGGACTTCAATAGCCATAGCAGATTGCCTTCTCCTAATTGCTTTATGGCACTGTTAATAAAAACCTTTCTAGAAATATCTCTGTATAAAGGGACAAGGATTTTCAGCCTCTCCTACAGAGTATTTTTCCCTCTTGTTTTTTGAAGAAGAGTTGCATGCTTAGCTGAACAGATTCAATTATTTTCGCCCTGGATGACTGAAAACAAGAATAATTGGAATAACAAGATAGAGGCAGAGAGTAGGTTGTTTTGTCCCCTGCTGTGACACACCACCACATCGGTATTATGGAGCAATGCTTCACCTCAGCTTTTGGAAGCTTTTAGTGACTGACTGTGCAAAGCTTTTATGCTTCTAACTGTGCTCTAGTGCCTGAAGTTAAGTACAAACAAGCATTTTGACATTGGGGCTTTGACCTAGAATCGAAAGTTGCTTTGAAGATGCAGTGTAGGTGTCTGACATTTTATCTCACTTCTCTTCCTTTTAAAATTTTGGTTTAGTACATAATAACATGTGGGTTTGATTGTTTGATGTTTTTCTCACCGTGTGGCCAATTGAGTCTGTGAATTGAATTGCCTTATGTTTTAAAATCTATGTATTCCTCTAAAATCCCATTATTGGTGCCATCATACCTTCTGCTTGTCACTGGCTCTGTTCTGTATTGCCCTTGTACCTTCCCAGCTATTCAGCATCTAAAGATTCTACTGAGACATGTGACAGCACTCTGAGAACTGAAAGCTAATGCAGCCTTGCCCAGTGATAATACAGAACAGATAGCTTGCAGGTGATATTTTTGGAGATGACACTACCTGCTGTCAGTAGCTTCTAAACCTTGTGTAGTGCCAGCACCTCTTCCAGTACAGGGTAACTTATGTTCACACTACTGAGCTATATGGGCTTAGAATTCTGTTTGTGCAGCCTGGGAACTTGGATTTTGTCCTAATTTTGTTACCAACCTGCGTAAAAATAAAGGATATATCCTTTCTCACCCTGGTCATCAAATGTTTCAAAGCACCTCATCACTTTCTGAATGATTAATTATTTCCTTTATCACTTTAGGTATTTCTGGGAAAAGCCAGCTTCTGTTTGCACTGGTCTTCACTACCCGTTACCTGGACCTCTTCACTTCATTCATTTCATTGTATAACACATCTATGAAGGTAGAGTATGCTGAAGAGTTAGAAAAGCTAGTGAGGTTGCATGCAGAGTGCATATTCCATTAATAAAAGCCATTTTTAATGGCCCGCTGCACCAAAGCTCTAGATGGGCTTTGGATAAAGAATGTGGAAGATGGACTCAAAATCCTACTTTTTTCTGCACTCTACATGCAATTTTAAAAAACTGTTTATATCAGGACTGTGACATTTAGAACAAACGACATTTTGGTTATTGAAAGTACAAGCTTTTGGAAAAACAGTTCAAATAAACTGTATTTCTCAATTGAGACATTAAAGCTCAAGTAAATCTCCTTTTATTCACTACAAGGTAAATTAGTATTCAGAATGCACTGCCAGAATTGCAGCTACTGTCTGGTCAGAGGCTGATGAAAAGTTGATGTGAGTAAGCTTTAAGGAATGCAGCTTCTGTGAGTTATACACCTGTCACTTGCCCACTGAATGTCAGTGAGCCTGAATTTGAGTTTTTTACCTACTCATTCCTGCAATTTCTGGTGCTGAGTACAAGAAAATAAAGTAGCGGTCTGGGAGAGAGCAGTATGTTTATGGTTTTTTAATCCAATTCCTTTATTTTTTGAATTTTTAATGCTTTTCAGCTTTAATTTAGAGGGTAGTATAACTTTGCCAAGAGGAAAGACTAAAATAATCAATAACACAAAATTGATGGATAAATTAGGGAAATAATACTGTAAAATAAAATTTTGTGTCTTAAACTCACACTTGCTTTCCCACAAGTGAAATGTGGATGCTTAAGTTTTAATATTAACAGTATAGATGAAGAGCTGTGGATTAAATAAAATATTCTTGAAACAGAAGCTTTATCCATATGTAATTTCTGATTGGAAGGTACCATTAGGTGCACTAAAGGAGAAGGCAGGGGAGTTTTGCCATTTATTTATTTATTGGTTGTGATTCAGGGCCATGAGCACATCTTTGTTCTGCAGGCCTCCTAACCAGAAAAGGAAGGAATGTGGAAATATTAACTTTCAAAATGGTAGCATGTATTTCAATTTCAAAGGTTGCTGCTTAGAAAGACTGATGGATATAATTGTCTTTTCAGCCCATTATTGTAGTGTCAAGATGAAGCTGCTTGAGTGTCCCAACACAACTTTGTGTTATATTTTTATATATATATGTAGGAGTATATAATGTTGTTGAGAACTTAAGAGAACTTTAGCTGAGAAGTCAAGAGTTGATATTCTTGAGATGAAGTTTGTAATGCAAGAAATTTGGATTAATTCACACTTTCTCAGTGTCTTCTATGACCATACCTGCTGTGATTTGTTTACACCCATAGTAAAGGTTCCCTGTATCCTGTCCTGTGGTTCTTTATCTCCACTCAGCTGGGGTGCTCATGTAGCAGAGCCTTTGGATTCTGAGCTCCTTAATACAGTATTTGTAGGATTTTGTCTGTGAGCAGAGCATTTAGTGATTAATAGCATCTGCAAACAGTGGGATTTTTAATTTGTTACTTCTGTGTTGCAGAGAACCCTTTTTTAATGTGATAAATGGTTTGGAACATTTAATCTTTGTGCTGAAAGTGGCAGAAGCTAAAATATTTGTCTAGTCTGCTGTACTCTGTTGACTCCAGGACAATGAGCTCTGTCCTGATGATGGCAGATTGACCTTTAGAAAATCTTAGATTCTCTCTAGTTCTGTTTTCTCACCTGTAAAATGAAGCTTTTTGCTTATTCCACAGGGAATAGCTATAAAGTCTAGTGTGCCATAACCATTCAAAATGGTTAGGCATCAGCTTAAATTGAATTCTGGTTCATTGTTTCTCTCAGTCTTGCAGGTCTTGTGGCCTCTTGGTTGGTGAAGATTAGTGTCCAGTTGCCGCTCTTCAGATTTTAGAGATGTTTAAAGGTCCAAAAAAAATCAGCTAACTTGTGATATGTTAAATGGTTGTGTGAATGGGTCTTATTGAATATATTTTTTAATTGCCACATGAGCCACACCTTGCTGGGCTTTTTGAATGTAGAAAGGCTCCTTCCATTATTACTGTGTGTATGCACCTGCACATTTTTAACCTAAATGTTTGGGGCCAGTGCTTCCCCTGCAGTTGCAGAACATGTATTCCTTCTCCAGTCACTTCCTTAGTTCTGGAAAGGGTCTTCACTTCAGCCATGGGCATGTGATGCCTTTAAAGCAACAAAACCAGTAGGGCCCAGAATCGCTCGTTTTGAATTATTACTCTGCTGACAAAAAAGTTAAGCACCACCAACAGCCTGCAAAACCACATAAACAATGCAGAGAATCAAAAAAGACCACACTTACTCATCTTAGTGCTTATTCAGGGAGTGTGATTTAATCCTGGAACCTCTGTGGATTGTTTTGGGGTTGTTTGTTTCCTTGCCCTCAGCTTATCTACATCGCTTGCTCGTACGCCACCGTGTACCTGATCTACATGAAGTTCAAGGCCACCTATGATGGAAACCATGACACCTTCCGAGTGGAGTTCCTGATAGTTCCTGTTGGTGGGCTCTCTTTTCTTGTCAATCA
The DNA here is from genome assembly GCA_013400635.1 of Hypocryptadius cinnamomeus. Classification (NCBI taxonomy): domain Eukaryota; kingdom Metazoa; phylum Chordata; class Aves; order Passeriformes; family Zosteropidae; genus Hypocryptadius; species Hypocryptadius cinnamomeus. Next base: position 93,993 of record VYZP01005695.1, read on the forward strand.
TGACTTCTCTCCACTGGAGGTGAGTTGATTGTAGGCATAAGATGATTTTTTTTTTTTGATGAAATATTTAGAATGTGAGGATGAGCATTTTTTTATCCTGACAGGTGAATGGTTGAAGTGTGTCTATGTTTAGTAGGTTCAGGCTAATCCTATCCTCAATGAATCTGTGTGGTGCAGATATCTGTACAAATTTAAGGTACTTCAGGAGACCAGCGTTTTTATCAGCATAGATTATTTTATTAAGCAGAAGACTGTTTTTGCCAGCACACTGTGATGGCTGTATTAATTCAGAATTCCTTTTGTTCTGTTTGTTAAACAAATCCTCAGGAAGGCAGCTTGTGAATAGTTGGTGCCACCTGGTGAAAACAAAAGGAATTATACTACTACTTAAATTTTATAGAATTGCAAATAGTCTAGACTATAAAAACAAATTGCATTGTGCTTAAAATGCAGCTATGTGTTTAATTGCAGAAAAATTATTTTAAAAATGTAATTACAGAGAGTTCAGACAGGTAAATTTTCCTACAAAATAGAGAGTAACGTTAAAGCTTGCTTTACATGGACTGAGCTGTATTTTTATATTGGGGTTAAATGAATTCATTACAGGGTAATGGACTTTGAATTGCAACACTTTGAGACATATTTTAAATTTTTTTCTGTGTTAACTCATTCTTTAAACAAATAGATAAAAAATGGAAGAATATTAAGCAGGGGAAGGGACTTCATCTTCCCTGCAGCTTTCTCAGCATGGACTCTGTAAGCTGCATTTCATGATAATGTGAACTGGATGCACACAAGTTCCCTCACAAGTAAACCTGTGTGTGCCAGCTCAGCAGAGAGCTGGTTTGCAGTCTGCTGTCTGCCAGGAGAGTTCCCTTCTCCCATCCTCTGGTTGATTATGAAGCTCTCACTTAGTTTTTCCTGTACCAGGGAAAGATTGCCAAAATACTGGACCTGTATGAATAGGTATTCATCCATCCATAACATTGTTAGAGAGTGAAAAGTCGAGCCAAGTCAAATATTTTCTGTCCTGCTGTTATCAGTAAGACAATTGGATGTACCTGTGGTTTTTCCTTTCAGATACTGTGGACCTTCTCCATCTATCTTGAATCGGTTGCTATTCTCCCTCAACTTTTTATGATCAGCAAAACTGGGGAAGCAGAGACCATCACTACTCACTATCTTTTCTTCTTGGGTCTGTACCGTGCCTTGTACTTAGTCAACTGGATTTGGCGCTACTACTTTGAGGGATTTTTTGACCTCATAGCTGTTGTTGCTGGTGTGGTCCAGACCGTTCTGTACTGTGACTTCTTCTATTTGTATGTTACAAAAGGTAAGAAATACAGTAACTTCCAGCTTCAGGTTGTGGAATGTAGCAGCTAACAGGTTCATAGGGGTCTGCTACATCAGCATTACGAGCTCGTTAATTCTGTGTGCAAATTAGTTCTGAAATATCCTTAATTTATTGAGTATACTTTCTGCTAGTGTGGGGCATTTCTGAGGATTTTTTTGGGGTATGGGTAGAATATAAATATATAAATGGTCTGATGAACTTTTGGAAAAACTTAATTATGGCTAAATATATATTGCTGTTGCCTTCCATGAATAAGCGTGATCCTCCTGCTTCCCCTGACCATGTACACTGTTACATGCACATCCTGTCCTTACAGACACCTTTCTCAGTGATTTAAATACTGTAAGAGTTGAAAGTTTCCATCATGTAACCACAAAGCTGTGTTATTTTAGTCATAATTCTTAAGAGGCTGTGGTGGGGGGACTGGTATGTTCTTTGAGGATGAAAGGTGGAAACTCGAGAGTGCCACAAGAGGGCAAGGTTAGATTTGTTAATTCTAGTTTTACCAGTATGTATTGAAGGCAGAGAGGCAGCCTAGGAGGACTGTCTGCAGTGGACCCATTTGGTATGGAAGGTTTTGACATTTTAGCAGCGTGTGCTTCTCCTGCATCACAACTTTGTTTTGCTGACTGTTTTCTTTCCCACTTCTCCTTGCAGTTCTCAAGGGAAAGAAGCTCAGTTTGCCAGCGTAAGTGCCAAAACATCACCAGCATCTGTCCTGTTGGATGCTTGGACAGAACAATCCTTATCACAAGCAAAGGTGAAGATGCTTGAGACAGAAAGTCAGAAACACAGCTCTTTATAGTGCAGGTAGTCATCAGCGGCTCTGTAAGAACGGAGGAAAAACAACCAGCAGATTTCTGTTTGATGCATCTTGCCTTTATCTTTTTTATTACTATGTATAAAGATTTTTTACATAAAGAAACTTATACTGTATTAATAAATTCAGTGTATGGTTTCAATTGGAATAGTTCCAAAAGTGAGATTTTTGTGAGATTGTTTATGACCAGGAACAAGTGCAAACGTTTTTTTAATTTTCAAGATTTTCTTTGAAATGACTGATTTTTTTTCTTTTTTTTTTTCAGTGCACAAATATGTGCATCCTTGATGGATGGTAGTCATCTGTTCTTTCCCTTTGATTCAGTTTTCATTCCACTATATTTATTTTTTTTTCCAAAAGGCGAATATATGTCAACTCTAAATCTGAAACCACCAATGTTTGATGTGATGTGCTGGTGCCCAGTCTTTGTGCCATCTGCTGACATGGAGTTCCTTATTCAAAATATGTGCTGGTGCTAGAAGGGAACAGTCACATTTGAAAGTTGTTCCCCTTCTAAAACAGACTGATGGCAAGAGGGCAATGAGGAAATCACTTGAGGCCACAAGGACGGGCTCTGTCTGTTCTGCCATGATGTCTGGGAAGGTAATCCCAATAATGAAAGCACTTGGCAGCCCAGGTTGTGAGGGGTAAGAGATGCGATTGTGTTAGTTAGTGGGAAATGTTTGTGACTGTGTTGTTTGTTCAGGAAGAGAAGGTTAAATATCTTGGATGTCCAACCCTGCTCCACCATTACAGCTGTGGGAAAGGGAGACTTGTAAGTTGTTGATTACAGAAATCTGTGGGTGATCATTTTAAACAATATCTACATTTTCTTATTAATGAATGCTTTATAAGCAACTTCCATGTTCAGCTTCAAGTGGTTTTCGATGTCACTTTTGGACAATTAATATTTTTTTTATAAACTTTTCAGAATCAGCAGCACCAGTTACCATTCTTCATCCTTTAAATGATTCCCTTTTTTTACTGAGCTGTTGCATGATTTATCCTGTGTTACCATCCTCAATAAACACTTTATGAAATGGTGAAAACATTTTGGGTTTTTTTTCCTTTTTTCATTCTTGAATGTGAAAGTGTTCTGTTTGCCTGGGACTGGATGAAAAGTTGTGGTGAGGACGAGTTGCTTAATGTCATTGCTGTATTGAAATAAAAAGTTTTTAAGGCTCTGAGGGGCATTATCACTGATGGAAGCAATGATGGCTGAGTTCTGCCTTGTTTAGTAAGAGCCCAAGTCTTCAGCCTGGCGCAGAGGGTTCGGTGCTTGTGTGTGTTTTGTTTTATGCAGTTTGAGTTGCCATCATTCTCGGCACAGTGCGTGCTGGCTCTCGTTGCTGGCCCCTGAGCAGTGTTCCTGTCCGTGCCTGTGCAGCACGGCGGAGCGCGGGAGGGAGCGCCGGGCCTGCCGCGCCTCGCGCTCTGACGTCATTCAGCGGCCTTGTTCCGGGGCGGCGTGACGTCACCTGGCAGTGACGTCACGGCGAAACCCGCCCCGCGGGTATGCCCCGCCCACTGGGGGGCCGCACTGCGCACGCGCCCTGGGCGCCGCCGCCCTTNGGGCTTAATCCGCGAGTAGCGCTCGGGTGGTTTCGTAATGAACGCGGTGACTGCTTTGTGTCCGCCAGCCGCGGTGCTTCGGGATCCGGGGAGGGAGTGATAGCACCGGGCAGGGAGCCTGTGGCTCGGTGTGCACTCGGCGGAATTGTAATTCCTGCCGGGTGTTCGTGTGGTGGCTTCATCCCGACACTTCCCTTATGTAACAGGTGCCTTGCTGTTAATCTCTGTGCAGTGCTTTCCTTAAGGCGACCGCTATCGATCGGGCGATCGCCTCGCAGCAGGCACTTCTCCCTTCCTGCCGTAACTGTTGTTATCTCCCTTCCCGGCAGGTGGATTGGGATTTTTGTCCTTTACACGGTTCACAAGGGGCAGTTTAACTGTCCCGGGGGAGGATTGCTGCACAGCTACCTGCTCGGCCTCATCATTCTTCTGGCTTCCATAATATGTGCGTTATGTGCTCTTGTATACGTCAGTATGCAAGGTAAATAGTTAATAACAATGCTTTGTCTTTATCTAGTAGGATTGTAATAGATGTCTCTTTTTAATCCGGAGCTGACATAAAAACTGCCAAAAAATTGAAATGTTTTGATGGTAGTCAGACTTGAAAAACTCCAACAGCATTAATATATTTGCTTTAATAGTATTTACCTTTGTTAGTCTGGAATCTAACATAATGAATAGATACAACAGCTTAGTTCAGCTAATGGTTCATTGCCATCAGAGCATCCTGAAAACTCTCTGTGTGTGACCTCTGATGTAACACTGCTTCACCTCTCTGACAGGAATTAGGGAAGTGTGTCCAGAATAATTTGAAGTATCCTGTTAGTTCTGCCTTGCACAGGCAGGTTTAGTCATATCTTGTGAAAGTCCCTTAGCTGCAGTGGGCTGCCTGGGGAAAACACACAGAAAAGTGAATTATATAAATGTCATAATAAAACTGACAATGAGCACTGTTAAATAGAGCAGGACCCACAACTTGAAATGAATGGCTGAACAGAAGTAAGGACCACAGTGCAACTTCTAATTGTTTGTAGAAATGGTTCATTTTGGGTTAAAATTACTAGGAAAGCTTTTTTCTGGTGAGGCACCTGATCATCGAAGTAATGTTAAGAAGATTAATTTGAAATATGTGTGTGGTCTCTGGAGTAACAGATGAGACTCCACAGTTTCTAATATATTGGTTCTCATGACTCACTGAAAATAAGTATTTATGCTTCTGTAAATAAGTATTTATACTTCTTTCCATTTAAGCAATTTTAAGAGTGCATGAAGAGAAACTATGACAGAGCAGAGGTGTGGATGATAATCCTGGCCTTGAATCTGACCACTGGTTTTCCTAGAGTTTCCAGAGGAGGGGAAGTAAGATCAGCCAGACTGTGGTGTTTATATCAAAGTTTCACAGAATATTCTGGGTTGGAAGGGACCCACAAGCATCATGGAGTCCAGCTCTTAAGTGAATGGGCCATACAGGGATCAAACCCATGTCCTTGGTGTTGTTAGCACCAGGCTCTAGCCAAAGCTGCAGAGGTGAGAGATGTAACTGTGAATAGCAGTGATAAAATAACCTTGTTCACCGTGGAAGTACAGCTGCAAGGCCATTGTAACTGAGAAATCGAGTAATTCTGAGGCTGAATTTCCAGGAAAATGAAGGGTGAGATGTGTTGGGCTGTGGCTGGAATGCGTGGGTGGGTGTGCTCGGTCTTGCAGCAGCCCTTGTGCTGTCCTGAGGATCGATGGTGCCAGCAGGGAACCTGCCTGGAGCCCTCACACCCTGCGTGGTGTGAGAAAGGAAAAGTTGTTTAGAGGAAGCACAGTTCCATCTGATTGTGTCTGTGCAACCTGGGAATGGGAAAAAGCAACCTCTGGATGGAGGGCTTTTGAAACAGCTTTATCCCTGGGTGTGAACCACAGCTTTGTAATCGGAACAGTTCCCAAAGTTGTTTTGTGATTTAAAAATCACTTGTCTACACCTGAGCACTCACACCCCACTGCCCTGGGATCAGCAGACTGGTTTAAGAGATGAGCTGGCCAAAAGTTACTCCCTTTTTTATTGCCTTAGAGTGCTGAAACTAGGAGGTTATTAGTAAATTAACAATACAGAAAATAGTCTGAGAAATATTTGTCCTGGTAATGGTCCTACTTTTGTTCTCCTATTATTATTTAGTAATTCCAGTAAAAAAACTTCATTGTAGCCCAGCAGAATAGGATCTGAAAATGAAATATTAACCAGCTAAAAGCTAAACAGAATAATAAAAGCAGGCCCCAAGAGTCATGAGGAACTGTAGGTGAGCCAGTGCTCCTGGATGCAGCTTTAACTTACGTGGGGCACAGCACTGCTGTCTCAAGTTCAGTGCAGAACTGTCTCTGGCTAGAGTTGGTTTGGGTTTTAGTGGAGTAGATTCTAAGAATCACAGCTATAAATCTATTTGTTGTTTTTTGTAGCTTCAATGATAGCTTTCCATTAGTATGAAAGAACTTCATAGTTTCACTTAAGGTTCTTACTTTCTGTAAAGCCCAGAAAGTTCATATTTCCAGATAGAATTTTATGTACTTGAGGTGCATTCGTGAACAGTTCTTGTTTTAAATTCTCTCTCTAATTTCAGGAACAATTTCTAATCCAGGCCCAAGAAAATCACTTCCCAAAATACTTTATACTCGCCTGCTTCTCTATTTCCCTGAATTCATCTGGGCTGTTGTAGGAGCTGTGTGGGTGTCAGACAACAGCGTGCAGTGTGAGAAGACTGTGATAAATGGTGTCATTGGGACAGTTATTGCAAGGTAAAGGTGCCTCCCCACAAATCTGAGCTTGACGGTGTATGGGAAAAGGAAAATGAGTTGGTATTCTTCCCTAAAAAAGCTGCTTGCCTTGGGAGAGAAAGGAAAGCATGTCCTGCAGTGAAGGAAAGGAGGCGAAGGTCAGAAGGGGTAAGAGGGACAATGGGAGTGTAGAAAACTGGATAAATGTGAAGAGTGTAGTAACCTGATCACTCAGCTGGTAGTGAAAAATGGAGCTGCTGCTCCTCTGTGCTGCTGCATCCAAAGCACTGGGCTGTGGCTCCAGGTTTGGTGCCCTGTGTGAACTGAGCCAACAGCCACAGCCTTGTTCTGGTTCCCAGAGTATTGCAAGCACAGTTCAAAGAGCTGCAGCCTCTGCACAGCAGCAAGAGGTCTCCATACAGAATTCCATACCCAGCTTCGGTTTCCGTCTGCCAAGAAACGTAGTTGGGATTTCTTGCATGCTTGTCAGAAGTGTCTGGTTTCACAGTCTGTTATCCCACTCCCTCCTGTCTGGCAGCTGGATTATCATCATCTTTACTGTCATTGGAGTTGTCATTGTCTTTGACCCCCTCGGGGGGAAGAAGACGTTCTACCTGCCCGACGGCGTGAGCCGCAACCTGGAGAGCAGCCAGTCGGGGCAGCTGCTGTACAACGTGAAGAGCTCTGCCACCAGGGTGTGGGAGAAGAGGATCAGGCTGCTCTGCTGCTGCATCGTGCAGGACGACGACCACCGGGTGGCCTTCACCAGCATCGCCGAGCTCTTCCGCAGCTACTTCTCAGTAAGAGCCCTGCTCGTGTTTGGAGTTTGGCATTGGGGTGTGGGATGGTTTTACAGAGTCTTCCGTGTCTTTGTACAGGACACTGATCTGGTGCCAAGTGACATAGCAGCTGGTTTGATTCTGCTCCATCAAGAGCAAGATAAAATGGAAAATTGTCCCAAAGAGCCTGAAGAAGTACTGTGTCATTCTCCATCATCTCTCGTGGTAAGATGGGGTTGGTGCAGCCTCTGGTGTAATTGTTCTGGGAAGTGGTGCCAGGTCAATTGAAATGCACTTCTTTCTGGAGAGGTTTTTTTGCTTTTGTTTTGTTTATTCTTTTCATAAAATTAAACACTGCAATAAAATTCACAACAATGTACGTTATTAATGAATGCAGTGAAAGCAATACGTTTGTGGTCAAAAACATTTTTCTGCTTTTGCATGAGTACAACTTCGAATGGGGAATTAAATGCAAAAAAAGGAACCATTTAGGACATTTGATCATTGATGAACAATTGGGAGAGAAAGGGAACAGAGGGAGAATGGATATTTGGTACTGTTTGCATACAATTGAGAAGGTAATCTAGTACGTATTGTGAGTTGTTTGTCTGCTGCAAATACCCAGACAAGGTAAGAAGCAAAAATAACATCTTTTAAATGCTTGCAGATGGTGAGTTAATTTCCTAACTGATTTTTACTGGTCTTCAGTGGAAAAGTGCCCTTGTAAATTTTTTCCCTCCTTTTAGCCTGTGTTTCATAGATGTATGTAGTTTTACTTTAACCATTGCATCTCTGTCAAGTTCCTTTGGAATGCAGCCGGTGTGATGGGCTTGTGCTTTAAACATCTGTACCAAAGAAATCTGCTGCAGACTCTTTAACCTTCCCTTGGACATCCTTAGGTAGCATATTTGGAGTGAATGTTGTTTTCAGCATTGAGCTTATCAATGTATCAGCATTGGAAGAAACTGATTCAGTGAGAGCTTTTCAAGATCCTTGCTGTGTAGCTACATAAATAAACAGACTTTTTCCTGAAATACAAGTGGTTATTTTTAGTTCCTCTTAGACCTTGAGGTTTTCCTTTTGGGTAGTGTGTATTTCATAATGCCTTGGTTTTCACTAGCCTGTGTTCAGTTTTATTCTGGGCTGCCTAACACAACTTCCTCCCTTTCTGTTTCATTTTCTTTCCCTGTGTGCTTCCAGACTGATGATTTGGATGTTGAGCTGGAGAATGCTGCTCACTACATGCTGTTTGCTGCAGCTGCCTATGGCTGGCCCTACTACGTGTACACCAACCCATATACTGCACTCTGTAAGCTCAATGGTGACTGGTAGGTTTGACCTCAGAGCTTCAAAACACACGGCTGCCTTCTATTTAACTAGTCTTAACAGAAATAAAATAGTTACAATAGCAGTATTTTTGTTGCATTAAATTATATCACCCTTGGGTGTACATGAGCTTGAATGCTAGAGTTATCTTTCAGAAATTCAGAGAAACAAAATTCCAGTGTCTTTCCACCCTCAAATAGATTGGGTTTTTTTCCATGGGAAAAGTTTGTAATTGAGATTTTAAAAAAAAATCATTTAGCAAAATGACAAAGGAAGAATTCAAATTAAATGAAACATGTTTTAAAATGAGGCTTTTTAGAGGTTCCTTTTGGACACAGATTTACATATAGAAATAAAAGTGTATCAGTAGTTTTCTCTGTCCTAAGGAATTAGCAGAAGTGCCCTGTCCTTCCAGCCTCCTTTTTGTTCCTTTTGACCCCTTTACTCAGAAATGTTTATGGTCAGTAAGTAATTTTGCATATTGCTAGATAGGATTACTGTATGTGACCACTGGTATTTGTGACTAGAATAATAATTTTTATAATTACTAATACGAAACATCCATATGATTTACTGAAATATAAATCACTTGGAAACAAAATTTATCACATAATACCCTGGATGAAATATGAGATCAGATTTCTGTGCAGATTTTTGTTTGAATTTCCTTTTTCCTTATTTGTATTTTCTCTCAGTGGCTTGTAATCTTAAGAATTCTTTTCTCACTGCACTGTTTGCTCTGCCAATGGTCCTGTAACAAGGCAGAGGTAACATCTTGCATCAGAATGTTTACTGGTGCTATTGCAAAAAGAAAGCACTTTTGATTTCTGGCAGAAGGCCCTCTGCAAATTTAACTCAGTTTGATTCCTTGAAAGGAAACCTAACAAATTGGAACATGAAAGTTTTTCTCTTCTGTGTTTGTTAGTTGCAGAAATAGACCAACAGATTCTGATATAACGGGCAGTGATCGTCATAACTTTCACTTTGGATCCATCCTAAAAATAACAGGACTGCAGTACAGAGACTTCATTCATATCAGTTTTCATAACAAGGTAAACAGTCTGGACAGGCATTGGGCAAGCTGTAGTGCTTAATTCAGGGAAAGCAAGGGGTGAAGGGTTTAGTTTGCCTTCAGCATTTATGAAGTGTAAGATGCAAAGCCAAATGAAAACATTCAGTGTGGATTTCTTTTCTAGTCTAACAGAACAGCCACAAAACCATTGATATAAATCTGTCTCAGTATTGAAAAAAGGCACTTAGACTAACCAAATAAGAGATCAATTCAGCTTCTTTCCATAGTACAGTATGGAGCTCAATAAAAGCTTGCCCTTGTAAGTGCTTGCCCTTACAAAATATTGGTGTCTTTACTGGTTACATTTTTCTCCTCCAGATCTATGAGATTCCATTTTTTGTTGCTTTGGATCACAAAAAAGAAGCTATTGTGGTCGCTGTGAGAGGAACCTTGTCTTTTGAGGTATCATGCATCTGATATCAATAATTAGCTTTATAGAAATGAGTGAACTCCCAGTACCTAGAGGAAATTATGTTAGGCTGGCACATGCTAAAATAACTCACTCACAGGTACGAGTCTCCCAGGTTTAAGTTGTAAGCCCCCCTGCCCTTGGATGGATAATATTCCCTGTGCTACTGGAAGAGAGAGTGGAGGACAGGCAGGGGTAATTCCAAGTCACTGTGGGTGGAGGTGCATCCATAATGGGGTGTCTGCAGTTGGAAATAGTTGCCAGGCTTGGAGCTGAGCTTGCTGTGTGTTTGCTGGGGTTGGTGGTGTGTGGTGGGATGTGTTGTGCTGCTCTCACACCTGGCAGCCAGCTGGTGATGTCCCTGTGACAGGGATGAGCAGCAGAGCACAGCCCAGGAGCCACAGAGCCCTGCAGGGAGCTCTGACCAAGGCTTTGTTCACAGGACATTCTCACTGATCTGTCAGCAGACTGCGAGGACCTGACACTGGAGGAGGTTCTGGAGAATGGGTTTGTGCATAAGGTGTGTGCAGCCTGTGGCTCTTTGTAGGTCAGCTCAGCAGTAGCAAGCTAAAAACACCTGGGATCCTTAGTTAAACAGAAGAATGTTCTCCTTGTCAGATGGATTGCACAAATTATTTCAGTGCTTGGTGCATCAAATGCTGCCTCTGGCACTGCAAGGTAGAATTTTTAATCCTCTTGTCAGACTTAATGTCCTTATGAAATATCCCAAAACCTTTTTAACCCATACATACAATACATAGAGACCTCTTGGTTATAACCAGACCTCTGCCAGGAGGATGTCAAAGAAAAGACCAGCTTTGCAAAAAGTTGTCGTTTTGTGGTGGTGTTGTATTTAAACTATACGTGTATCACACCTCAGATTAGAGACACCCTTCTAACCTGAACATCTCTCTAACATGAGCATCTAACCTGAACATCTCTCTTGTAGGGAATAACTCAAGCTGCAAATTACATCTATCGAAAACTAATAAATGATGGAATTTTAAACCAGGCTTTCACAATTGCCCCAGTAAGTTACCTTCCAAATAATTTGATTTATCAGTAAAATTACCCACAGCTTTTTCTGTGTCCATCTAAGTTTGTCTTTCTGTCTGCAGGAATATAAACTCGTGATAGTTGGTCACAGTTTGGGTGGTGGGACAGCGTCTATCTTGGCCATCATGCTCAGGAACTCCTTCCCCACTCTGAGGTGTTACGCCTTCTCTCCCCCAGGAGGGCTCTTAAGGTGAGAGGTTTCTGTTGCTTGGTTCTGTGTCTAAGCTGTAAAAGTCAAGGCAGCTGCCAGGTGTGTTAGCTGGTAGCTGTGGGCTGACTGTGGGAAGAGGTTGTATGTTCTCCACTCTCCACTCAAATTAATTTGCTCCATCTGGAGTTACAGTTGAGTTCTTGGCGGAGTGTTGCAGAATGAAACACGTCTGGGGAATTCTGTCAGGCAGTACACTTAGAGTTTAAAAGAACTGTTCCAGAAAAATACTCACCTGACTTGTCTGCCTTGGCCTGTTGGACATCCACACACCCTTAGAGTCAGCACTGAAGTTACTCTGTCACCTTCAGCAAGAAGGGCTGAATGCCCACTGAGGCACTGACTGCAAATGGTGCTGCCACATGCTTGTATTTTTACTGAATTGTGATGATCATCCTAAAACTAAAGTGTGCTTATCTCCTTAGTGTATCTAAACTGCTTTTTTTTCTCTTTTTTCTTTTTTTGAAGCAAATCACTTGCAGATTATACCAAGCACTTCATTGTTTCAGTCATTGTTGGAAAAGACCTTGTTGCAAGGTGAGATGAAAATACTTTCAGATTGATTCAACATTTGGAGATGTGGTTGATAGTAGACAGTAGGAGGCTTTGCTTTACTTTATTCTGTGTGTTTAAACAGGTTAAGTATGCCCAACATGGAGGATTTAAAGAGAAGAATAGTGAGAATTGTGGCAAACTGCAACAGGCCCAAGGTAACCAAATGCAGTTCCTGGTTAAAATTGTGGAATTGTTACCTGGGTTAAGCCCCAAATTTAATGCAATGACTGCTGGTGTGTGTATTTTTGATCTTAAAACTGAGAGTTACAATTGTGTTTCAGAACAAAATAGTTTGCATTTAATTCAGTGACATTTGTGTTAGTCTCCTATCCTGTAAAGTTGTGTTGTTGGAGATTAGGATTCAGTAAGACTCCCAATATACCAGTTTACAACATCAAAGGCCTGAAATTATCTATTTGCTAGTTTGACTGATAAAAGGAAACTATTAAAACAACAAAAATGGGAAAAAAACCCCAAACAGCTAAATTATGAAAAGTTAGTGAGATTACTTACTTTAATAGTGTAATAACTAGTACCAGTAGATAATAAAGCAAATTATTGGTTTCTCTTATACATTACTGTCAGAATTCATCTGGAAAGCGAATATTTCTCTGTTACAGTGTTAATTCTTTACCTCTTTTTACTGTTAGTGGGAAACAGTTTTGAATGTGCTGGATCAGGTGGTGTCAGGCAGGATGGTACTGGAGGTACAGAGGTGTGGCTTAAAGATTCAGAACTGCCATTTCTGAACATCTGAATTTCAATCTGCCATGCCCCAAGATTTCCATGTGGTCCTAGGGATGAGCAGAGGGTCTGTGTGATGTCATAAATACAGAATAAGATAACGGACAGTTGGAAGTTACAGGTGCAAGAAAAGTTAAACCTGCAGAGCAAGAATCCACATGGAGTATTTCAGCTGGTAAAGATGATAATGTTTTCTGTAGTATTACTGGGGGCTGAGGATCCATACTGCTGAAATTAATGTTACTGTGGGGAAAATTCAGGAAGGAGGAGATCATTATCAAACGAAATTTGGGGAGCATGTGCATAATTTTTAATCTTTTAATTGTATTTTCAGATGAAGTGTGTGCAAGCACACAACTAGAATAAGTTACTTGAAGAGACGCCAAACTTCAGCTGGACTGTTCTCTCTGATTTCAGTACCAGATTTTGCTGCGGGGGTGTTGGTACGAGGTGTTTGGAGGAGATCCTGATGACTTCCCAACAGAGCTGGATGGAAGGAACCAGGATGCCCTGAGCCAGCCCCTCCTGGCCGAGGAGAGTTTAATGGTTCATCGGTCGCCTTCGTACAACGCCCTTGAGGAGGAGCCACACTTGAATTCACCCCCTCAGTATCCTCATCTGTATCTGCCTGGAAAGATCATCCACGTTGTTGAAGAGTGCAGCTCTCGGAGGTAAGTGATGAATACCACTCTCCTGTCTTCCTAAAGTTGACTTACAGCTCCTTGTCCCTTTCAAAGTGCACATTTCCAGCTCTCTGCATCTCCAGTACCCAGTTTTGGTTATTGCACATTACCCAGTTTTCAGTTTCTATTCTGTGTCTCCTGTCTGTTTCACTTCAAGCCCTGGACACTGTTCTCTTTATGCCTTATCCTGCCCATTTATTGCAGCTGCTGAAGTGAGGACTTTGAACCCAAACTTGGCAAGTTCAGCTTTGCCAGGTGGCAGTTTCTGCCCGAGACTGGAGATCTGCAGTGTGTGCTGGTGGAGGTGGAGTGGAAACAAAACACCTCGTTACTGAGGAGTCCCATGAATGTTGGTGATTAGAAGGAGGTGCAATACTGCCTGTAGTGCTGCCCCAGCCAGGCTGGAGAGCTGCAGCTGCCCCAGTACCCAGTGTGTGCCCACACAGTCTGTAGATTTTCCTGTCACTTGCTGCTTTTCTGTGGATGCAGGAAGCTGAGACAAAGACACCAGAAAGCTGAAACTGCTGGAAGCGTGAGGATTGTGGCTCTGTTGAGTGTTGTGTTCAGGGCTTTTTTTGTGTGTTTTTTTTGTTGATGTTGGGTTTTTTTAGACAAAGCAACCTGAAACAGCCCATAAGCCAGGCAGGCTCTGATAGCCTCTCATGTTCTGAAACTGAAATCAGAGCATTTCTAACTTGCACAAGACTGTCTTACTGAAGAAAAGAGAAATTGCCTCCTATAGAGAGGAAAAAAAGGGATTGGAGAATAAATTCACTTCTTTCCTCCCATTCAGTAGATCAATGTTTTAGGCTTCATATCTTTAATTTCTAACAATTTTAATACTGGTTTTACGAGTTAGATACTTGAACACCTCTGACCTGGGCAGGTTTTCCCAATGGCTGCTCTTCTACTTTATTGAGCTAATTTATTTTCTTTTAATTTCTTTTACTCCACAGCACAGCAGTTAATGGGAGTTTTTCTAAGTAGGCCTAGCACACAAGAGCCCCCATCATGTATTTGGATTTAATTTTACAGACTGGTGCATCCTATGTGCAGCATTACATGTATTGCCTGGTCTCCTATTGATACCACTGTGACTTATTCCCTAAATTTGACATTAACCACGTGAATGTGCAGTGTTCAATGCCCTCCCCCTCCTTGCTCAGGCTCTATTCTGTGGTTTTGGGAGCAGAATTATTTGAATCTATGATGGCTTCTTTCCCTGTTAAAGCACAGTGTAACGTGGTGCAGTTCTGCCCTCAGGGACACTTCATGGCAGCAATTCCAGCTGTTCGCTGAAGGGCAGAGCTGCTGTGAGAGGGTTCCAGTTCCTCCCTCAGCCATGTCCAGTCTTCAGGTTGCCTGTTCCAGTTCTGACAGGCCATTGTATTTGTGGTGTGTTTTTTCCCTAGGTTGTGTTCTTCAGATATTAAATACACGGCAAGATGGTCAAACGAAACCGTCTTCAGCAGCATTTTAATAAGTCCCAAGATGATCACAGACCACATGCCAGATGTTGTGCTCAAAGCTCTGAACAGTTTGTCTCAGGAACATGGATCGTGTCTGTCTTGTCAAACACGAGAATACAACCCCAGTGCAGTATAACCACAGCTCGAGGATGACCTGGGAGGCTTTTTTGCAGGTTTCAGGTATTCAGGACACATTCCACTTTCATGCTTAAGTGGATTTCAGTACTTTTCTCACATTGCATAAAATGAACAAGGGTCTTAGTGCCCTTGCCTGTGCAGGACCTCGGGGAATGTTGTGCTGGTGAAAGCACGGACTGTGTCTCTGTGCTGAAGGCTGGGCTTTTCCATGAGGGATCAGGATGAGAAGCTCCAGCCGAGCCTGTGTGCGCTGGCACAGCAGCTGAACGCTTGACCAAAGTGAATGTGTGTGAGAACCACGTGTCAGAGCAGAGCCCTGCCAGACCTCATCCACCACCTGCAGCTCCACTTCTGCTCCCACATCCCTTCCTGGCTGCCTGGGCCGTGGCAGAGCCGAGGGGCTGCAGCTCAGGGCTGCAGGGTGAGTGAGCCCGGCCCAGGCAAGGCTGGGGCTGGGCAGGCTCAGTGATTGCACTATTTTTTCTTACAGATTGTGCTGGGATCCCAGGGTTGCAGGGGAGGGCTTGTTGTGGTTAAATGCTGCTTGGATATACATGTGCAATATTCCTTAATCTACCTGTCTTTTGTATGTGTTGATCTACATCACTGCTTTTATTGATTTTTAACTAAAACTACTTAATGAGAAGGAAAAAAAAAAAAAAATCCAAAAAACATTCAGGCCCTGGCATCATGTAGTTCCAGCTACTGAGCAGCACTCTGATTCTGCCAAGAACGTGTAACCAGTTGTAATGATTTTGAAAAAGTGGATTCCTTGTTTCTGGTGTGTAACTATTTTAATTTTTTTTTTCCTTTTTAAGGCTCAGCAGCATTTATTTAAAAGAAATTTATGTAAGTAAAATATGATGTGGTTGAGAATTAACTGTGTGGATGTTCCTGCTGTGATAGTTGATATGGAGACAAAATTAAATAAAACCTTGGCTCCTGTGCAATGACAGGTACCAGTGCTGGCTGTCAGAGCAATGAGGTCAGGCAGCACCAGGAGGAACTGTGCTGCTTTCAGGGCTCTGGGGTCCCAGGGCCCCAGCCTTGGGTGCAGCCACTCTGGAGGAGGGAGGCAACACAGAACAAGGCTTTCAATAAAAGCCTGGAATCTGGGGCATTTAAGCACAAACTGTGACTGGTTCAGAGGAAAAGGATTTCTGTTTGCATAGAGGGGAGCGGAACAGAGAACCTGCACCCCGCTGCCAGCAGCTTTAAGCCACTGCACAAGCAGCAGCAGGAGCTGTAACAACTGCACTGAGAGGGCAAGGCCTCTGCAGAGCTGTTGCCAAGTGCTGTGTTTAGTTTGGGTTCTCAGGGGAGCACTGCCAGCCTGGAGGAGACACGTGCACGCAGGGCTGCTGGCACGGACAAGAATGTGTGCTCAGAGTGGCACAGGAGTGAGACTTGCTCAGAAACTCAAACATCACCACACTTATGATTCAAGGATTTATTAATTCATACATGCAAAATGTACTGCCAATTGCATTAGCAAAAGATCAATGTAAAAACTTCACAATTTTGCAACTTTTATTTTTAAATTTTGCTTTAGTGGTTGAAAGGGTGTAGTTCAACATCATATTCCTGCCAGTTTGGAAGGTACAGAACATAAGCACTAATTACAGAACCTCACAGACCCAAGTTACCGTTACGCAATCGATGCTGCACATGGAGTGACAGAAAGAACACTTGGCTGCATTAGTCATGTTACAGTGGGGGGACCTTGCAAATAGTGATGGGTGAAAGGTTTGTCAGTTACAGAGGTTTAAAATATAAAAATTACTAAAATGTGTAAAGCTGCTTCACATGATTTTTACACCTAGTTAATAGACTAAAAGCGCCTCAGAAAGCATAACTTACTGGGTCAGAAATAACAGGAAAATGAGGATATGCTTGAATATTCTACTCTAAAAAAAAAAAAGAAAAAAAGCAAACTTCTATCAATCAGAAGGTTTTAAAATACAAGTTATATTGCTCAATAAGAAGAGATTCTACAAGAAAAGCATTTACTACATAAAAGTGGGAATGACTGATTTAGAATTGTACCTACATGAGAATGCCCTACTTGAAATTCAAAGGAATTTATCCATGAACACCAACCTCTCTCCACTACTGCACCTCTGGGAAAATGGTTGCTGAGCTACTCTGGCAGTGTAGTGTAAGTCAGCTGTACAGTGTCAAAATACTGTCTGGCACTATCTCCTGATCCAACCCAATATTCCATTTATTCATCACAATACAATGCTGTCAAAAGGAATAGATACACTTCAGTAAGAATAGTTAATTTTCCAATCACAGCAGCAAGAACTAGATTGCAACCAAGCCCTTACCAACGATAAAGCATTTACACTGTGACTCAGGCGTGTCAGTCATTGCCAGAGATGGTGCTGGATGCACCCGAGGCAACGGCTGTGCTGGGAAAACAGTTCAGAATAAAACACGTTAGAGAGCAATGTTCTGCTAACTCCCTGGTACTGTTACTTACTGTGAAAAACTACAAAGAGATTTTGCATTTCCTACCAGAAATTAGAGTCATTTTCAAGAAGAATCTTTAAAAAACAGTTTAGTGCTTAGTGTTTGTAGCACAACAATGCGACTTAGTTCAGCAGATAGTTTGGCAACATTTAATTGAGCAAGAAGAGGATTTTAAAAATAAGGCTTTACGTAGGTGTGTCTTTTCAGGAGTTTGCTCTTAGAAGGATGCAAGGTAAGGGTCATACTTTAAACAAATGAAACCATGAAATCGTCAATTGGTTGAAGAATTGATGGAAGAGAACTAATTTATTACAGAAAAAATTGGCATGTGAATGCTCCATTGTTTGAGCAAAGCACAGAGTTGATGGGCTGGGGGAGGGTGAGTTTACAGCAGCAGACATTTTCTCTTCCTCTTCTTTACAGGAGGGGGGCACAGCACTGCTCGGATGGCTTCGTCAAACACTGTCTTGAGGCCTCGCTGCGTAAGTGCTGAGCATTCGAGATATTTCACTGCGCCTGGGGGAAGCAGAGACACGGTTACAGAGCAGCTTTGCACAGCTCCAGCAGCACTGCTCCCAGCTGGCTCCACAACAAAAGCCAGGCATTCCATTTAATTAAGGTACAAGGTCTTCCACAAACACAGCCTAGATGCAGCCAACAATAACCCCGCTGCTGCCATACCGATCTCTTTTGCCATGGCAAGGCCCTGTGGGTAGGTGATGGGAGTCAGCTTCTTCTCCTTCAGCTTCTCAATGGTGTCCTTGTCATCCCGCAGATCGAGTTTGGTGCCCACGAGAATGATGGGCGTGTTGGGACAGTGGTGCCGCACCTCAGGATACCACTGAAAAACACAAAGTAAAAATGGGGTCTCTTGTGTGGGGGCAGAGTTCTCTGGAGGCCCTGGAACATCACAGCTGAAAGCTCCCAGTCCTTCTCTTTTGGTCAGTTGGAGCAGAGGGAGCACCCAGATCCCCTCAGGGCAGGATTAGAAAAGGGCACTGTTAGTGAAGCCAACAGCTATTTCCATATTCTTTAAAATGTAGCCCATTAAGGGCTGTATTTTCCTCACACACCAGAAATGCCCTGACCCCCCTTGCCCATGGAGACACCTCCTTGTGCAGCTGAGTTGTCTGAGGACATGGAATACTCCCCCAGTCACAGAGCACGTGCAGAAGGATGGCTGATGCAAGGAACAAGTGCTATCAACCCAATTTTTACATGTATTTGTTTTAAAACTCTTTTTTTTCAAACTGTACTAAAAGGAGAGCTCCTGTTTGTGCTCTCAGCACCTTGCTGGCTGAACACTTAAATTACTGTTATCAATGCATCAAGGAACAATTCGTACTGAAGTGTGTCATGTGCCCTGAACTTCCATGACTCACAAGTTAGGCAAATGGATTTCTGCTTTTCCAAACTGCATTTCATGGGGCTGTGGGGAAAACAATTAAAAAAAAGCACCTAATATTTTCCAAGCTCTGCTGTAAAGTGAACAGTGTGGTGAACATTCAGAAATAAAACAGTACCAGCTCGTCCTTACCTTAGCACGGACATTTTCAAAGGAAGCTGGACTCACGAGGGAAAAGCAGATTAAGAAGACATCCTACAAAACAAGGTGACAGAGGTCAGCCCAACAGAGAAGCCACTGTAGAGTGTCATGAACAGGCCAGTATCATCAGTATCTCCATGACATTGCCAGCTCTACCACACTTGCAAAAGGCAAGGTCAGCATACAGTTGCACATGATAACCAGAGGCAGCTTTCCCAGTGGGAAATCCATTCCTAGGCAGCTACAAGCAGCCAGAGAGAAAGGGGGGAAAATAACAAATAGACTGCAGTCAAATTTATAATCAGCTATTGCAGTAGCCAGCAACTAGGACACTAATACTGCCTTTCAAGGTTTTTTTCCTCTAAATGTCATTTCTTCATTGACCTCACCAGCAGAAGATGTTGCAAAGTGTTAGCTATTAATACACAACTCTAAAGTAGTCTTAAATTGCAAAGGCCAATTTCAACGGTATGAAAAATTTTTTAAAAATATACACAAGAATTTCTACAATTATTTCTTCCATACCCAAATCAGAAGCAGTTTGTTGAACTTCTTATAGAACTTTGCTCCTACTGAATGCCAGTAAAAAAAAAGATTAAGAACTTCTCTATAACCAAATTAGGATTGAAAAGGGCATTAAAAATCTCAAAGGTCCTCCCTTTCCTTTCTAAATAATGAGAAAGCAGAAAAAAAAAGGTATTTTTAGGGATCTTACACATCTTGCTTTTCAATTGAAGGCAAAAGATTCTAAGTAAGAGCAGATAAAAACATTTCAGAGCATGTGCTGACAGTAACCACAGGATACAATTCAGGTTTCACAGATGACACGCTCCAGGTCTGCAGGCATTCAGAATAACTCCAACACTCATTTCCTCTGTCTGTGCTGAGGTAAACTTGCTGTAGGACCCAAAACTCGGTAGGTGTCTCCCAAACAAGCCAAACTCTCCCCAACCTACCTCTGCATCCGTACTTATTCCAGTACCAAACGTGCTACAGAATCAGGCATTGCAGAATGTTAGTTGATTGTGCTGCATTTCAAGGCATTTTGTTAGGTCAGCAGCTGACATCTCACTGCTAAGCACTTGCAACCCAGTTGTTCATGCATCACCCAACAAGTTTCCGTAGCAGCGTCCCAGAAGAAGAAAGAAACAACATCAAATAATGTGATACTATGGCCACTACTTCTGTTTTCCAATTCTGCTGGTTTGTGGGGACTCAAGGGCAGCACTTGAGGAGATTCTCTCCTCCACTAGCTCCAGAGATCAAAAGATTTGGTGTAACCACAAGGAATTACTGGAAGATCTCAGGTATCTTGCACACTAGTAGGAAAAGCTATTTGTTTTCAAGAAAATATTTAATCTTAGCAACTCACACAAATTTCGTAACAGAGTTCTCAGATCTAGCAATTTGATAGTTCCAAGGAAAGTATTTGTTCAAAAAATAGGGGCCAATTTATCACTATCATAGGCAAGACAAGATGACAGAACTTGGAACTGAAGTTTATTTAAAGTTTTACATACGGCAATAGGTTGATCTGTCAGACTGGAAGATATATTCTTACCATTGGTTCCTCCAACCTAATAACAGTAGGAGATAAAGTTACTCCTCAAATGGGTTTAAGGGAAAATGTTTTCAGTCAGCAATTTCTGCTCACAGATATTCTCAAGGAGGATTTTCTTCTTAAGAGAGACGCTGCCCTGTAATTCAGCACAACCAACTGCACCCAGAGCAGACAGCAGCCTTCCCCAGAAACCAGTTCTGCACTGTCAGGGCAAACCTGCAAGATCAAACCTCTCCTGGAAAGCACCCAACTAACAATTTCTCTTTGGTTTGGTCTCCTGAGGAAACAGATGTGACCACCTTTTCTGTGCCAACTTTTTCCTTCCCCAAATATTTGGAAATAGTAGTAGATTTCAAATGCATTAAAATGTATATTTTAAGGGGAAAAAAATATGAATAAGGAGAAAAATATACAAACTAATGCCTCACTGTGAAGTTAGCAGCTGTTACCTGCTGGGTGGCTGATCTCAGCACACACTGCCCAAGTAGCCAACACCTGCTGCTTTCACCTTGCCCAAAACATCCTTCAGGTGCACAAATAGGGAAAAGAGGGCCATGAGAACATGCAAGGGCTGAGTTTTAAATAGCATATGGAAGGAGAAGAGAGGCTGAACACAGATCCTAAAAAAGTCAGGTTTCGTCAGCACCACTGTTCTCTTCCTCAGTGCTTTTTCTTAGTTTTGTGGGGGTGATGAATCTTTGATACTGCACAAGTCTGAAATCTGAAGACTTCTTCACAAGAACTTGAAGACTTACCACCCTGTTTCATTTTCTGCTGCAAAACCCCATCCAAATAACTAAAAGTACTCTAAATATAACTGTACTGAACAGTTATACACCCTTGCACAGACAACACTTTTTCCCCAGGATGCTTAGACAAGGAATTATTTTGCAGTCTACCAGAAAGCCACAGTTACTTTGGCAGGCTGAAGACATGTATGTGCATTCTGTGCCTTTGTCCCAGACATTCTATTCCTACTAAAGATCTTTCAACATACCTTCTTCTACTTTTTGGAAAAGATTTTTATGATGTTAAGCAAAACTGAAGTTTTAAGTAGCCTATAAATATCTAAGTATGAGAGAAAACCAGTTTCCCATTGTCTCTCCTTCTAAAATAGACAGGTATTTCTGACATTTCAACTATAGTTGCCCACAACTGGCAAGTTCATATCAATTTTGTGTATCATAACTGATGGGGAAGCGTAATGACTAAGTTAGTGAGCAGTGAATTAAGGAAAGATTACTGAAAATAGCACCAGAGTTCCTTAAATAAGATTCACATTATTCAAGAGAGCAGTTATGCTGTAGAGTGAAACAATTTTGCATATTATATTACCAGCATTTAACATATATTTGACAGTCAACAGCAAGAGTAATCAGTGCCAAAAAAACCCTGCAAATTACCCTTTCTTTACTTATAGCACAGCTCCATCAGATAAAAGCCACTGCTCTAAAGAGATTACAAAACCACCTTTACAAAGATTAACTGTAGCTGAAGTCACACTGGAAAGAAGAAAGCAGATCACTTCAGTGTTTTCCTTGAACATGGAAAGATGCAGGATGCAGGCAGGACTTAACCAGTTGCACACAGGGAAGACAGAAGCACATTTGTATCGATGTCACAGCACAAACTACAGCAAGCAATAAAATACCCACGGGCTCATGTACATTGGAAAGCTGCGACACCACAGCCTCTGTCAATACCAATAATCTCTTCATTCAGTGCTGCCTCTTTCACATGTAGAACATCTTCACACAGACTGAACAATATCAAGTGCTTAGCAGTGACAGTGTCAGGTTGCAGCCAAACATCGCCTAAAACCAAAAACAAACCCTGCCTTTGGCAGGCATGCTAACCTTAAAATCAATGGACTAACTGATGGGACTATTCACCAAGATTTTTTGAGTTAGTTTCGGGGTGTTTCTTTTTATTTTAAATCAAGCATTCTAGACAATTCTGAGGCTGCAACTACACAAAACCCAGCAAGTACCAGTACACACAAATACAGAGGGCATGCAAATTTCAACTTTTTTACAACTGCACACACCCCAGAGATTATAAATTACAGCTACAGCACAAGAAATGAAAGAGGGCCACTGTTACTAATAAATACAACTCCAGGTGTGACAATGTTGGCCTTATGTTCAAAAAGAAAAATGCTTTATGTTAGACAAGGCTGTAGAGATTGCTCTTGGTGTCACCCTGCAGCTCTTACTGTTTGCGGGTAGGAGAGTGGACGTAGTCTGTCATAGTCCTCTTGACCAGCTGTGTCCCACAAACCCAGGTTGACCGGTTTTCCATCAACCATTACATTGGCAGAGTAGTTGTCAAAACTAAAAATAAAGAGAGAGTTAGCTGCATTAGCTTGCAGTAAAATAAGGCACCCAAGGATTTTTCCCTCACAGAGGGAAAAACTGGGGAAATTGGGGAAGGGAACATTTTCATGGCATCCGTCAGCTCCCCAGAGACAGCAAAGTTGTTCGTTAAATGACAAGCGTGACATTGGGTAATGGAATAAAAAATTATACACAACAGACTCGGTGCAGTCTGAGCAGAAGTGATCTGTCATGGCTCTTCCAAAGGAAGTGTTAATCCCAGTGAGTACAGGAAAGCAGGTGATGTACTTAGCAAGCACTTTCCAGTCTTAGTGGGACATTCAGCAAATTAATCCGTCTCAGGGTGTGAGATTTAGAACAGAACATACAGGAGCAACAACCAAGAAATCCTTAATGACAACAGTAGGTAAGAAAAAAGCTAATTAATCCTGCTAATCAAAACCCCTGCCAATGAAACATCAAAGCTCAAAACCAGGGGCCAGTGGAGGCATCACTGTAATGCAAAAACTCGAATTTAAGACCAAAAAAAAGGAAACAGCAGTAACCAAGGCAACAAGGCCTTGGACAGGTAACAAAAGTCATGTATAAACCTCATTAGAATAAACCTTATTTTTTATCTGAAAAAACTCATCAATACTTCTGAGAGCAGCACAGCCAGATGAAAATACAGAGACATCTGAAAAGGGCAAAGAAGCTGTACATGCATGAAACACACCCAACAGGCCCTGGAAAAGAGAACTGCACTAATACTGATACTGACAAATCCTTATGTGAAAGAAAAAGGGAAGCACCAGAATAAATGAGTCTCCACAGTCTCGCCTGAGGAGCCAAAAAGCTGTGGCTGGCTTAGCACAGGATTGGCAGTAGCACAAAAAGTGGAAGGAACAAATAAACAAAAAATCACCAGCCATGTAAGACAACTATTTCTGACTATGATATAATGTTTTACAAGCTGTTCAGCCTTGGGACTGCTTATTATGAATGACATTAGAGACAGAAACACACTATTTTGGAAGAGAACAACATCTGGTAAAATGTTAGCAAATGTCAGTCCCTAATCAGCCAGGCCCAGAGGGCACAGAGAGCCAAAACTGAGGGACCATCAGCAAGCACTGGTGTGACTGTGCTACAGTAAAAACTCAAAGTGTTCCTCACACACACCTGAGGGGTGCTTGCAGCCAAATCAAACAATTCAGTTAAGGAATCTGGAATGGCAGCAGGCACTGAGAAGCTGACAGAAATGAGTTCTTCGGATTTTACAAGTACTTACACCGTGGGTATATACTCTCCAGGAAATGCATTGGTTGTGTAACTGATGAGTAGGCATGTTTTACCTACAGCACTGCAAAGAAAGAAAGTTCACATGTAAAACACATTCATCTTGAATAACAAGAAATAATATTCCTTGTAGGGGGAAGAAAACTAATTACATCCAGACACCTAAGGACAACTGAACATAACCAGTCACTACTGTGCAGGAAAACAGCTGACAGACTGCAGCTTTAAAATTACTGGCAATGAAAACACACCTAATATAAACATCCATTTTGTGAAGTGATAAATTACCAAACTTTGTTAATTTTTAGTCACAAAACCCCCCAACAAACCCACATGCATTAATTAGACTACTAACATCTCCTAGTCACCTGACTGAATACTCAGAAAGATGGCCTTCTTCCAATTCTCTGAAATTAAAAAACCCTGAGAAGTATTTCCAGATACCCTTACACAATTCCAAAACTCTTATCTTTTCCAGCAAATTGTATACTTGCATATAAGTGAAGTTAAAGAAAGCTTGAAAAGTATAGTATCTCAACACATCATTACTTTGAAGTATTTAAGGAAGGAATACAAATGATAACTCACATATTATTTACTGCTATTACAAAGTGACTCCCCACATGCGTTCATCCACTACTCAAACATTTAATTAACTGATTTATAGATAAATTACATTCCAGGATTGGAAAACTTGGAACAGCAAACCTCTTCCTACTGATCTAATTCACAAGAGCCTCAGATGGGGGCAGGACAAGGCTCTGTTCCAGGATTCCTTCAAAACTCTGGCAGCCAGCTCATTCCCTCTCTACCCTCCTCCCCACATCTTATCTGGAGTCAAACATTTGACTAATGACAGCATTCAATTTTTGTTACAGTTTCAATTAAGTGCTGGAAAACTTGAAATTGGGCCTTATTTCTCTTTTTAAATAGTATCTGCAAAGAGTGAGACACTGCAGACTGGTTCCCTTGCAGGCTTCCCACTTGTAGTGCAGAATCCTTTGACCCTGTGAGAGATTCCAGGGATGCTGCCAGACAGCCTCCCAGCCCGATCCCCCTTCCTGCTCCTGGGCAGGGAAAACTGCATTGTCTTGCAGATGTTTTATCACCACAGCGATTTGCTCAAAGCCAGCCAGCAGTAACTTTGAAACCCTGCTGCACCTACACGTAATCGTGTCATTAGTATGAGGTTTGACTCATGAGCCTCCTGAACTAAATCTTTCACAAGTGAATTTGAGCTCTGTCATATCCATAAGTCACGGCTCAATCTCTAACTAAAGTCTCTCCATTCAGCTTTAAGCAGTTCCTCACAGCATTAGCCCAAGAAGGTATTTGACAGCAGCTTCTGACATCACCTGAAATGCCCGAGCTACAGAAGAGACACTTCAGCGTGCAAAATGATTTGGGATTTTGTCCCACACACCCATTTTTAATTGTAATTTGCCTTATGTTTCTTAGCTAATACCTGCCATAACATCCTATCTGCTGCAACTCTGATCATTCCATGCAGTTTCCCACCCTGGTTTTCTCACCTGCTTCTAAGACACCAGCCCCTCACACAGTCTGAGGGCTTTTTCCTTTCAGCACACACTCTCCTTACCAAGTTATAACAGCATCACGAAAGGAGGCATTTAATTCTGTTCTCATTAAGTACAATCTCTGAACATTCCCTTGTTTGTAAAAGGTCTGAGATATACTTGTGCTCAAAAGCAGATGGATTTGCCCTTAAAAAAAAGTTGTGCGGGGAAACAATCAAGGAGCAGTTCACCACACAGCTACCTGTTTAACAGCTGTCAAAGAGGAGATCCCATCTTAGCTCCTGAACTAACACTCTAGAAAGCCAGAACAAGGAGTTAAGGAAAGTTATTCCTCCCCCATAAGGACAACTTGCTATTTTAGCTGCCTGCTGATGAGTTAGATCATTTGGATGTGCTGCTGAGTTGCTCTCACAACGCCACACAGCCGGCTGTGCTGGGCCAGCTGACAAAGGACAGGTGGGAAAACCTTCAGGATCCTGAGAGGAGCAACAGCCAAATGCTCTGGGAAATCTCTTGAGGCACAGAGACAACACATTCTCACGCCTCTGGAACCTGTCTGGGCTGACACTCCAGCTTCCAGTAAGATCATTACAGGTAATTTGAGCTTCCAACAAATTCATGTTGAACTCAACATTTTCAGCAGCAGATCAAGAACTATTCTGTGCATCCAGGCTCCTTTGCCCACCTGGCGCTGAAACTCCTGAGTCTGCTCCGGCTAATCAAAACAGCCCGGGAAGGTGGTGAGAGATTTCATTCCAAGTTCAAAAGTGCCTGTAGTGTGTTTCTGCAGCACCAATCAGCCAGAGTCATTTAAACAAGAAAAAACACGTTCAACAACCCCATTTCAGACTTACTCCATCCAGGTTTCCTACTTTCCTTGCCTTCTGGCTCACTGCCACATGAATCAGATCGTTATGGTCACCAGTCTTAAAAATAAACACTAATGCCCACCTTTATAAAGTATATCCTCTAAGTGCTTTATCAACTTTTTTGGACTACTAATTTCTGTAATAAAGCAACTCCCCTAAAGAGAATTCCAACTGTTTGGCAAAGTTTAAATCTTTGTACGTAAAGGCTGAGACTAAGAATCTAAAATAACACCAAGATTAGTCATAAGACTTCTAGCAACTATTTAATCACAGCTCTGTCCACCCACTATTACATAAATGAAACTAGCAACATTTGACTGTCATTAAAAACATGGCCTACAGAAATCTGGCTTTAAATGCTTAACAAAACTACCTTAACAAAAGACAGCACTGAGTCACTTTTTGATTCTGAGTAGCACCCAGGAATCAATGTATTATCACTTATGTATAACCACATATGGATTAATTCCTAAGAACAAAACATACCTTCTCTTTATTTATGCTAACAAGTTTTATGAAATTTCCCCGCTGTACTAGAGCTCCTTGGAGCCATGTTTTACCTGCAAACAGGTGGCAACCTTCATAAAAGGCTTGCTTGTGCCATTTCTTTCTTTCTCTGATGCACATGATCTACCCCTCTGGCAGACATGATGCCAAACAGCCCAGGTCTTTGCTCAGACACTAAAGAGTATCTGAGATTTCCCTAGTACCACCCTCAGATCAAGAGTTCAGTACTGCTGCTATAGGAGGTTTAGCTACATACAGCTCTCAGATAAGCTCTATTACTCACTGTGCCACACCCTCTCCCAAATATGCTCTTCAGTACTTAGAAAACAACTACTTTTTAAAGAACTTTTTCAGTAACACAAGCTACCAGACTTCAAGTCACTGCACTTTCTCCAGATGGCACGGGAGGGATCTGAGGTGTTCAGTGTCTCACACAAATATTGCACTAGGCTCAGTAAGAAGCCAATTACCCTACACACACCCTCCCCTTCTCCCCCAGCCATCAAAGCAAATACACACAAAAAAAGCACAGCTTCAGCAAAGGCCTCAGATCAAGCAGAATTCCAAACAAGGACTCCTAATTCACTGCTCTTACACTATTTCCACAATTAAGAATTGCCTACAACAAAAGAGCACGAAGTGCGACAACTTCTGTGGCATCTAGTAATCGGTAACTTCTCCCAAACACAGAACTTCTCCTAACGCTACACAACATCACTGGAGATTTGGTACCACTTAACAGCTGCCTTTTTGGAGTGAAAACAAAAGCTGCTAAAAATAACTTCCACCAATGCTTTTTCTCAAGTGTCAATCAGCAGCAGCTCCTGCAGTTACTGCAGCGGCTGCTCTTCATCTGTCCTGCACATTCCTCCCGCTCTCTATCATGACAGCTCAAAGTAACAGTTGTCATTTATTTTCCCCCAAACAATCCCGACAGCAAAATAAAAAAAAGGGGGGGAAATATGATAGCCCAAACTAGCACACATGCCACACTTTTCTAGTCAAGTTAGTTGTCCAAACATACACTAGTCAAAACTCTAAGAACAAAAAGTGACTTACATATGAGAAACAGCCTACTCGTTAACAAATTAGAAAAATAACCACAGGTACTTCTAAAGCTTTGTTTATTTTTGTTATTAGCAGATCTTTGTGGAGGGTATGTAAAACAATACCCAAGTTTTATATTACATAAGCAAATCTTTAACCTGCATTGTTTTACAGGAACACTAAAACTTTGGCCTTATCTAAGCCAAACAAGACGTTTCCTAGAATACCTGCAATGCTGGAGCTCTTGAAGCTGCAACAGCACAAAGAAAGACAAATAGTTAAACACATTTTAAAAACAGTGAACAGAGAATGATACAAAGCTACCAAAAATGAGCAACAGTACCCGAAAAGAACCTTAAGATTTATTTTTAACTAAAGAGGAAGGAAAATAAATTAAACTACTGTATTTTGTTCACACATATGTAAAAAAGTCAGGTAGAACTACACCACCTACATTTCCAAGACAGAGAACTACAAAAATGCTAGGAAGAAGGATGGTTTACAAAGGAAATGACCCAAAGAACTGCTCTGTTGAATGAATTACTGAACATTATACAGCTGATTTGTGCTGAGTTCTCACTTCTAGAGGAGGAAGTAGACTGAACCTTTCCCCACCCAAACATGATGCATCACATTTATTTACAGCATTATAAATACAGAGCTCAGATGAATTTAAAAACACCATTTTATATATATATATATATATATATATATATTAGAAAAACAATTTTTTTGGGTTTAAATTCAATATAAGCAAAAGAGTGGTGCACAGTTATCCTATCTGGCATCAAAGAATCACACTACTGTGACAATGATTTATTGAGATACCACTTTCACGTTCATATGGCTCCAAATCTTACACAGCGATTCAAAACAAATTTGGCACACTGTAAGGTTTATCTTTCAGCCATACTTTGCTGCCTTTTTAGGGATTTTGCATCGTTAAAAACAAATCAACCCCCCCCCCCCCAAAGTCACACAAATAACTTCAAAAATAAGGCACCATGTGAAATTACAGACCACTGTACTGAGTCCATTTAGCTACACTTCACTCCTCTGTAACCTACAGAAGTTTGCTGTGACACCAATTATGCTCAGTCTACACTAGGATTTTTGTTTCTCCTAAAAGAAAAAAAAAAAAAAACCACAACAACTCAAACTGCATAAGACAAGTCTTGTTTTCCAGCTGGACTGGGATGTTCCCCTGAGCTCTGACACCCAGGAAGAGAATCCCTCTGAGCTGAGCAGAATAGTATTGTAAAGAATATTCAAAAATAACAAACACAAACTCTTTTCTCAATTCCAGCACTCCTCACACTGAAATCCAATTGCTAAGCTTATGAGTTAACTCAATTCTAAAAAGCATCTCCAACTTGTTTCACATAGAAGTAACATCATATTAAGATACTGTAGGTGTAACAGCTCTTTACAGACAAATATATAATTAACTATTTGTATTTCAAGGGCCTATCATTCTCCTTTAGACAGGAGCCTTACAGGACCAGATGTCTGCAGGCAAAAAATCAGTTTCTGCCCAAAAGCATTTATGATCTGCATAGAGTTGAGCCCATTTCACTCAGTTTTACTGCAAAAGTCACATGTCAAAAATCAAGATCTTAAAAGGTAGTAAGTTTGTTACTTTCACAAAAAAGTATTTCAAATTAATATTAATTTTCTCATATAATTAAAACCACAGTAATTATTTTAAGACACCGGGGTGATGAAAGAACACCAGCAAGCAGTGGCAGTGCAGGGACGCGGCCCGGCCTGCCCGGACAGCCCAGCACACCCTGTTCATTCACGGCGGCCGCTTCTGCCCGCACCAAGGCGAAACACTCGGCCACCACCACGGCCCCGGCCCCGGAGCACCGGCCCCGCGGCGATGCGGGGCTCGGCCCGGAGACGCGCACGGCCTGCCGACCCCTGCACACCNCGACACCCCAGGGCCGGCGGAGCGGCTCAGGGCCGGGCCCGGCCGAGGGGCCCTCGGACTTACCCGTCGCCCACCACCACACACTTGATGGCCTGCATCGGGGCTGCTGCTGAGCGGAGCAGGGAGCGGCGGCTGCCTCCGCCCTGAGCCTGGAGCAGGGACGAGGCAGCGGCACCACCCAAGGCGGGGAGGGAGAGGGCGGACTGCGGGCGCAGGAAGCGGCGCCGCGCTCACATCCGGCCGGGCCTGCCGGGGCCGCCTCGCGGGCGGTGCCTCGGCTCGGGGCGGGAGCGGGCGGAGGGCCGGAGCCCCGATCCTGTACTGGGGTCAGTAGCACAGCCCCGGCCCTTGATCCGTGCATGGTGTATTCAGGCGGAGCCGTTCTGAGCGGGGATGTCAGGGCTGGCACTGCTGGCACAAGTCCGCATCCCGGTCAGGGACAGGGGGCTGGGCATCGTCCCACAGCAGCCCTGTCGTGTGTAACAAGTCGCTCTTGAACACAGAGCTGCCTTTGACACCGCCATGTATTCCGTCTATACCGCCTGGCACCCATCAAGCAGCAACCTCATTCTTGGCATCTCTTGAAGCACGCTAATGTGTTTACCCCACAGACTAGGGTATTAGGGAATACCCTAGTGTAACTCAGGGCACCGCAACGTTCCCCCTCTGCTGCCGTGGGCAGGTGCCCACTTTCCCCAACCAGGCACCTGCCATAGGACCATCTCTCTCACTGTGCCACCACTGCAGAGCCAGATTGTTTCCCTTCATCCATGAATCTTCACACCATCCTCCTTCCTCTCAATATGCTGTGTGTGACATTAATTTTGCTGGCAAGTTTTAGATCAGATAAGTGCACGTCCAGCCTTCTCAAGATGGGAGAGCCCAGGGACTGTCAGGCCTCACAGAGCTTTGGGTTTCTTTTTCCCTCAAGCAAACCAGTTATTTCCATGAAATAGTGAAGCAGAAGTCAAGCAGAGCAGAGCTGATGATCCCAAGAGTCTTAATTTCTACAATTAGTTCTTGCCATAGCTCTACTTGCCAGAGCATGTCCTGGTTGGGCTGATGCACAGAAGCACTGTTCCCTTTGTTTGCATTGCCATCTGTTCCTGCTAGGAAGTGTGAGGAGAGGACCCATGCACACACTGCTCCTGCAAAGTGAGGATGAATGAAACCACCATCAGGGGTGGTTTTCCAGTGATGTGATCGCCTCTTAATTTCAGAACATTTCTAAGTTATTTTGATACCATACCATGCAACTTCATCAGTGGACAGCATTCCAAGACAGTTACTCCCTTTCATTTTTCTTTCATTGAGCAGAAATAATTCTTAGATATTTCCCATCAGAGAGGAAATCCTAGCTACCACAGTGAACCTAAAGGCTATTTTTGCAACACTCGTATGTCTGTGTTCCTTGACACAGATGGAATCTGAAATGAGTTGTCATGTAAGTTCAATATCTTTAAAGCCAAGCCTGTGCCGCTGCCAATGAGCTGGCACCCGCTCTGTGCCCACAGGAGGGAGCTGCGGAAGGGAGGTGCGGGCAGGGTCGCCGCCTCCCGCTGCTCCTGGCTGCTGCAACAGCCTCTGGGGCCCCTGGGATCCTGCACAGGAACAGAGCAGCACCACCAGTGTCTGACTGATGGCAGACCCAGGACATGGGAAAATTCCAGGGATACATACAACTGCTTCTGATTTTCCACCACCTATCTCTTCCTTCACCGGTTCTTTTTTTATCCAGTGTATAACAGAGGGATGATTAGAGCTTTTTCTGTGAAAAAGAGGTACAACAGCATTTACAATATAATTACAAAATAGCACACAATTACAAGGATGAAGGTTGTAACAGACAAAACACTTTAGCACTAATTGTTTTATGATCCTGTCATAAGACAAGAATTATATTTTTACATATGTTCTTCTCAGTGCTCATCCACCCTATTGTTTTGGGATCAATTGTTTTGCACTGTCAAAAAATACTTGAAACACAGGGCATGTTTTAAATAGGTTTTAAATTGACAATTTTATACTGAATTTGGTATATAATTGACAACATTAGAAAATACCTAGAGAAATACTTACAACAGTAAGTCATTAAAAACAATATTACAGTTTGGATAGATGATGATAATGGCAACATATTTAGACAAATTTCCTTCACACATTTGTAAGTATTTATTTCCTCAAATGTTATAAAACAGGCCATTTGGAATTTTTAAAAATTTTGCATTTGAAATCATAGCTCTCTTACAGTAGCTTTATTTGTCCTGGCAGATAATTGTGTGTATGCTCCTTAAAATACATGATGTGATAATTATTCTATTGTGAAACATTACTATATTTCAGCTACATTTTATTTTATTCTTGCATCTTTTTTGGTTTACCTAGTATGCAGTGTGTTTGTTTTTAAAGAAAAAGAGATAACTTACATCATGCTACAAATACTCAACACTTTGCAGGTATGGATTTTTCCCCTGAGAGTGAGAAGAGAGAGTAACATAGAATATTCTGAAACGTTAGTTTAACAAAATAAACTTATAGGATGAAACACAGGGCAAAGGAGTGAGAAGTTAATAACAGACAACATACTAGAAGAATTCTCAGTTTGATACATATGACTGCAGTGCTGAGTTGTATACAGAATAGTTACAAATGCATCTCACAGAGGAGTAGGATGGAAGAAAATAATGAATGGCAGTGACAATAATCCATTCCATACCTCTGATAAAATCATGAATCATACAGCCGAGGCTTAGATCAGTCTTAATATTATTCCACGCTTTATCACCTTGTCTTCTCTCACCATTACAATTGCTGTTGAAAGCCTTTTTCTTAGACAACAAGAAGAAATCATTATTTAAGATTGTTTGGGATACTGCCTGAATGTGTGTATTGTGTGTGTGCTGGCACTAAGGGAGGATTATTCTCCTTTGTGGATGGGGAGTGGCAGGGTAATAATGCTGATGCAATACCAGAAAGTTCTACTCACCATGACACAGACTATCAACATTACAGACAATAATTATTGGCACTTTTGTAGTATCTTTCACCCCCAACTATTACTGTGCTCTGTAACTGACAGCTCATGAATGAAGCCACAGAGAAGTAGAGAAGGCCCAGTGTACACTTTGTACAGGGAAACAAGCAGAACACCTGGCAGTGATTCATAGGTGTGCTCCCTTACTCACAGATGACACCTCCAGCTGACAGTGGTTCTGTTCAGTTGCCTGCAGGACACAGCATGTACAATTCTGAGGTCAAAAGTAACCTTCTGTCCTTAGCAATAATGGAAAAAACTGGTTTAGGGTGAAAAGCTGTAACTGGAATTCATAATCACTGGAAACTGGGGCTTGGACTGAAGTGCAAAAGCCGATTTTATGTGAAGCAAAGGTGTGAAGTGTCAGAGGGCAGAATAAGGTTTTCAGCATATTGCACTCTTCTTTCTTTAGATAATTTCTATTAAAATCAGAAGCAAAAACCCCCAAACCTCACACAAAACAGAGACCTTACTGGAGAAAATGGGGTTTCCAGATGCCTTTTCATCTTAAAAGAGCTGACATAATTGTCTTTAAAAATTGTAATTAAGGCTTGACCCTAATTTGAGTTGGTGGTAAAAGTCAGGTATTTAATGATGTAGTATTAAGTACAGAGTAACTGGCAGAAAGAAGTCAATGTTAGACAGCAGTGAGCATCCAAAATTCCTTTCTGGACTCTAGTTCCACCTTTCTGCCCTGCCACTCTCTGAGCCCCTCTGCTCTCCTGTTTTTAAATCCAGACAGTAGTACTTATTCCAGCTGTTTGGACAGTAGCTACCACTTAAAGCTTCTCACCTAACAGTTGCCTGAGATTCCAAGTTTTTTGCTTAATGATGTTTGAATTCTTTAGTTGATATCTCTTTGTCAAGCTAATGTATGACAGATTTTTAATTGGGGAAAGTGACACTATTGGTGTGGAGGAAATTCAGAATATCTTCACTGAACTTGGAGAGGTACCATGACATAAAATTAATGTCAGAAAATAGTCCAATCCACAAGTAATGGATAGATATTCCAGGCAAACAGTTTTGGCATGATTAGTTTCCTGAGTGTTGAAAAAACCCTGTACTTGCATGTGATATGTACACTGTTCAAATATAGCAGTCAGTCTGCTCTAGAGGAACCAAAGCCAGCAATAAAAAAGGAACCACAACTTTTAAATGTCAGCATTTGCTGCATCAGAGAGAACAGATTAAAGGAGCATAAAATCAAATGTTAGTATGTAAATCTTTACATTATTAATAAAGCATTGTAAATAAATGCATCCCATTCATGTGACTCTAGCATAGATGATTTCTCTGATATATGTATAAAACAGAATCAAGTCCTGTATTTTCTTTAGGTAGCTTCTGATCAATCTCTCTTCTGTCAGGAATTTCAGTTACAAAAACCACATAAGGCTCTGCATTCACTGATGTCTACCCTCAG
Organism: Hypocryptadius cinnamomeus; assembly: GCA_013400635.1. Lineage (NCBI taxonomy): Eukaryota > Metazoa > Chordata > Aves > Passeriformes > Zosteropidae > Hypocryptadius > Hypocryptadius cinnamomeus. Next base: position 128,485 of record VYZP01005695.1, read on the forward strand.
GTTTAGCAAGCAGTAACAGACAGTGCTTCAACTGTTGTGGAAGGCTGTGGGACTACACACAGTAATCCCTGTATATGGCTGTGAGCTTCTTAGAATAGAGGTATCATTATATATTTATAAACAAGGACCTGAGACTTCTCTCTGTGTCTCTTCAGTTTTTTATCGCTGTAACTCCCTCAGCAGAAATATGGGAATAAGCCTTTTATAGGCATCACATCATGCCCTGAGGTGAGCCATTGCTGAGACACACAGACATGTAAGCTGCAAGTGCCCCTCAACTTCTATCCTGACATCAAGCATTTCACAGAAATAAGCCTTAAAATATAAAGGTTTAACCATGACATAAGCCCATTTGGTATTACTAGTTTTGCTGCCTTCCATTGTCCAGTCATTTTTCACATGAATAAAACCAAAAGCTACAAGCTGTGATGTGGCCCCTGATTTCCTTAGAAAGATTTAGTGTTTGTTTTGCTCCAGACTTGCAGACAAGCTTATGGACTTCAGCAGAGCTAGGACCTAAAAAAGGACCAAACCTTCTGTGGTCGGTTTGTCTGAGAACAGATGGAATGGGAAGAAGCCTACTTCCTCCTGTCATGCTGCACAGCTGTGACTCACATCCCAACTGAACAGCTTCTCTTGGAGTGGAAAGCAAGACAAAAACCAGACAGCTTCAAATAGCACATTAGATCAAAGCCAGAAATTAAAATCAGGGGTTCATCATATAGCATGGCTAACATTTGAAACAGAAAGGCACATTTATTACAGAAATAAGACAATTGTCAAAAAGTGATTATATATTCTGGAGTCTATTACTCACTGGGACCATTTGTGGAAATTCTGAAGAATTTTTAAGAGTAATAGATGTAATAAATAACTAAAAAATAGCTTATTTTAGCACAAATAGAATATACAAATTGTATGAAAACCTACAGTGTTTTTTTCCCCCCAGTGATTTTATACTGATAAGCTGCTAAGTTACAATTTTTGTGAAGAGGAAAACTTCTCAAAATAAGGTATTTGATTTATTCCCCACTTCCTAAATATAAAAATGACAAAATTGTTCTGTTTGTAAAACACTCCAGGCTAACAATGACATATATCAACCACCTTCCTGTTTTACCAAGAGATGCAGCTAGGTATTTTGGGGTATTTCTGCTTACTGCTGGCACTTGGGTATTTTGAATTATTGTGAGATCCAGCCTTTGATAAACTGATTAAAAATACCTGTGCTGTGCCTTTTTAATGTCGCAATGTGCAATGCTGTTATAACCCAGCAGCTCGTGTGGGAGCTGTCCCTGCTGTCAGTGGCATCCCCTGTATGTGACTGTCACTTGCACATGTCATGTTGTGCCAATCCATGTGTTGTGCTGGTCATTTTCTAAGAGGTTTTGGAGAGGGAGGGCTCTCAGCTCGATGCCATCACAAACGCAGTGCTTTTGTCTCCAGGGACAATAAACTCTCAGAGGTGTGCCTGGGAGTGTCCTGGCAGGTCACTGCTGGGGAAGGAAGGCACGGTGGCAGCAGACAGCCACCACAACTGATGACAAGGTTCTTTTCACTCCTGAAAACCCCAAGAAGGGGTTTGTCGGAACTCTCTGGCTTTTTTTTTTTTTTTTTTCCCCACTGAACTTCCATTATATTCAATCTAAAATATTTGACTTTTCCCCTCTTCCCAGTGCCTGTTTGAGCTCAGGCTTTTACAATCAGTTTATACAATTTTTGCCTACATAGCAGTGGATATAAAAGGCACCAGAAAGAAAGAACTGTAAGCATAAATAACCCTAAACTCTGTCTCATTTGCACACTCACTGTTCACAGTTTATCTGTGTCATTTTTAGTTCTTGGAGAGAGGTCTCAAGACCTGATCTCAAGGACAAGGATTGTTCTGTGTCATGCTGCAGAGCCAAGAAAAGGAATTTTTTCATAAACCTATGAGGAACTACTAAATATTATGGATATACATTGAGAAAGCTTAAGGGGACGTTTTGAAAATGCAACAACTCAGTAATGTTGACTCACAACATTTTTTCTTTGAATAGAGGAATATCTGAACACCTGAGAAGATATTTTAGGTAAAATGAAAGAGCACATTAACAGTTTAGAGAAGATAAAGATGTTCTCTGATGCAACAGAAAAACACAAGTCAGGGTTGAGAAGCAAAAGTGAGATAATGGCATTATAGTGATGGAAAATGATCTCTGCAGGCATCAGCTGCAAATTGCATTTCAATCGTTTTGGACTTCTGCATACTAAATAATCAGTGTTTTAGCTAAATTGAAAATGATCTTACTACCATGACAGAGCTGAAATCAAAAGAGGAAGTGTGGGATGCCTTTGAGCATATCATATGCCTTTCACTATCAAAATAATTAGCTAATTTCCAAATCTTCATGTGACAAAATCTGGTAAATCTCTTCAATTGGTATTCAACTGCATTATCTGCTAATATCTTTGTTGGAAAGCCAAAGAGTGTTTTATCAATCTCAGTATTTAATGAAATAATTAGATCCAAATAAATACTGATGCTAACTTGTTATTATGACCTAATTTAGTAATGATATTGCCTATTTTAGTATAGAAAGTAATTTACTCTTAATCAAGATTTTAAAATTGATACTGTGTCACATCTGTTGCAATGTGCACCATGAGCCAGAACTAATGAGACTGGCAGACATCTACTGGTAAATATAAAGTTAATCTGTTTCCGGATTTAACCTTTGTGTATCCTACATGGTTTTCCAATTAGTAATGGAAAACTGCTAAATGTCCTGCTCTGGAATTATTCTTTCTCTATACATCAGCTTGATTCTGTGTCAATAAAATAGTATTTTAGGTCAATGTATTGATTTTGCTGTTTCATTTCAGTTATTGAAAGTTGATTGAATGGAAACTGTAAAGAACAGTTCTAGGCAAAAAAAATGGGGTCACGCCCAAAAATAATATTGGTCAACTGTTAATCTGTTGGGACATTTTTGCCTACTTGAAAAGTGTCATGATGGTACTTTATCTCAAAGACCTTCCTAGGAAATGTTTGCAAAATGGTTTTAAAATCTTGTGCGTAACCTGGACCTGAACAGTGTGTTTTTAATTCATTATGTAACTCAAGTATTGGCTTGAAAGGCAAAACAAGCATTTCCTTGTGACAGTAGCTGGCTCACTGAATTCATCACATGGCTGTGTAAACAACAAAATAACAACAAAATGCACCCAAACCGAGAAACCATCACTGACATTTCACACTGAAAGAGAGTGGGTTTAGATGTTAGGAGAAAATTCCCCCGTGTGAGGGAGGGGAGGCCCTGGCACAGGCTGCCAGAGAAGCTGAGGCTGTCCCAGCCCGGGCAGTGCCCAAGGCCAGGCTGGATAGGCCTTGGAGCAACCTGGGACAGTGGAAGGTGTCCCTGCCCATGGCAGGGCGTGGAACTGGGTGGNCGCGGCGCGGCCGCGGGAGCGGGGGCGGGTTTATGGCGGCGGCTCTGTCCGCACTCGCTGCCAGGCTCTCCCAGTCGGCCGCGGCCAGGTCCTACGGCGTGTTCTGCAAGGGGCTCACCAGGACCCTCCTCATCTTCTTCGACCTGGCCTGGAAGCTCCGCATCAACTTCCCCTACCTCTACATCGTCGCCTCCATGATGCTCAACGTGCGGCTGCAGGTGGGCGGGGGCGGCGGGGCTGGGCCGGGCTCGTGTCCCGGTGTCACCGGCCGGGCCCGGGGGCGGTTCGCAGCCGCTGCCCCGAATAACGGCGGAGCGCGCCCGGGGCGGGGGCTGTGCCCTGCCCGGTGTCAGCAGGGCAGTGTCGCTGGGGCTGCGCACGGATGCAGCCCCGGAGCCTTGCCCTTGCCGGTGGCCGGCTGCGAGTGCCCCGCTGTGCTGCTTGCTCTGCGCGTTAGCAGCAAACGTGCCGCTTTCCTGTGCCTTTTCCTAAGCCACAGTAGACTTAAATACTGGGAATAAATTGTGAATATGTGCACTTTGATAGCACGGTCCTGACACCTTGTAAAGAGCAGAGAAAACAATTTCCTTCATCGGCTTGATGGGGTTTTTTTTGAAATCAAGAACAATTGCAGCACGGAAAATGCAGACAATTTTAAATACCAGTGTTATTGCATGAAAAAGATGCTTCAAATTTAATTTGTGTCTTTCCTGTTTTGAGCCTGTTTCTGCAAAACGTGGAACTCTCTAACACAGCTTTGACCTGTTGGAGGGTTGAAGTTTCATTGTTTTTGTGATGAAATAAAAGATTTACTTTTAACTTAACTGGCAGCAGAAACAGGCTGTGCACTGTCGCTACAAACAGCTGTTCTAGCCAAGGATCAGACACTCTTTCTTCTCATAAACATAGCTGTAATGAAAGTTTTGACATCTGGCCAGTGGCCAAGGGTTGAAAAACAAGTCTGGTTGGAGTTTGTTACTTGTAAAAGGTAATTTGAAGTGGGAAGAGGTCAAAGTGTGGCATCTCCTATTTTTGTTTTTGCGATTTGCCCTAAAATTCTGAAGCTTGAAAATGAGCCAGATGGCCAGGAGTTGTACACGTAGCTAAAAAAGCCTTGCCTTTGCTCGTTATCAGTGTTGGTACAGAATGGTTCTCTGGAGCACCACCAGCTTGTCCTTTGTGCTACAGCTGATACCTGCTCACTGTGCTGGGGCAGCCAGTCTGACCAGTTCCCTCCGGGAAGCTTTTGTTGATTTCCAGTGTTGTGTGTCTGATTTCAGCTTGCACTTCTGTTTACAGGAGGATTACTTTAATATTAACCTTTCCTGTTAAGCCTCTGATCAGTCCCAGCCTGTGTGCCTATTGGTGAAGGGAAATGCTGCTGTTACACAGCGAATCTCTCTGGCTGCTCGTTTGCTGACTCACTTTCATGCCTGTCACCAAAAGAGAGCTTGTAGCAGATTAAACTGAAACTATAGAAGGGCAGCTGGTATTTGGGCATACTTCCTACCCCTCTGGATGTGCTCAAGCAGCCTGTAGGGAGACTTGTCTGTTGGGACAACTGTTACTTTCTGTAGCTGGGTTATTCTTTATGTGAAAGATTGTTAATTATTTTTGGTTCAGTACATTGGGAACCAGGAAGCTGGGTTATCAGTGTAATAACTTCCTGCATTCTTTCTCTTTAGGTCCATATTGAGATCCATTGACTTGGTGTGCTGCTTCTGCTGTATGCTGCAACTAGTCAGTCACACTCTTCTTCAAATCCAGCCTGTTGTGAAGCAGCAAAGCTGTGCTCGTGTGCTCTAGGACTATGAAGAAAGAAGATTTTACCCAGAAACGAGTATGTGACAATGGCCCAGATCATCACAAGCCAGCAGCTCATCTGACACATGTGCATTCCATGTTGGACAGTTCTCAAAATCATAGTAGCAGTTTACAAGAATTACATAACACCAGGAATTTTTCTCTCTTTAATATTATACCTCTGTCTTCTGTTGGCAAGGAAATGCCTCTGAGCTTCAGTGAATCAGCAGGGACGAACTCAAGTGCAGCTGCTCCTTGGAAGGATTCATTTCATCTGCATTTTTCTTCTGGGAAAGACAATCTCGATGGGGTTTCTCACTGCATTGGTGGCATTTCAGTAACAGGCTGGCTGGAAGAAGCTTGCAGCATTTCTGGAGACTTCAGCTCAGGCTGCCCAGGAGACAACTTTGTATGTTTTGCACAATTCTGGCTGGGAAATCTGCAGTATAATAAAAACCTGTGGTTTCTGGAATTAGAAATGAGCAGTAGCAAAGAGAATGAATTGCAGTTTGTATTTTTTAAAGCATTGGAGCTTGGTGGACTTCCTGATTCCTGTTCTAATCCAGTTGCCTCTCTGAACAACTCTGCTATGGGACTCTCAAACAACCAGAAACCATGTTTTTTGCTTTGTTGCTTAAACCTTGTATCTTCAGAGCAAACACTTGGATACGAGCAAATGCTTATGAATATACAGTATGTGACTAATAATTTTCACATCATACAGCTAGTAATGTCTGTGCTAGCTTTTGCACTAACAGGTCTCTGGTATGCAGTAGTGAAGGTAAAAGTACTGAGATTTTAAAAACGACTATTTTTAATATTAGCAGAAAATAAGAGAGACAAGGTTACAGTTCAGGTTTTAGTGAGAATTAGCTGAAGTAAAAACTATAGTTGTATAATTGCTAGTTAAACTGGCTGATGGAAGAATAGGGACTTTTGTTTTTGTAAGGAATAGCTGCATCTATGTGTAAAGAACTTCATAATCTTCAGACTCTGAGACTTCTGCAGGTCTGCTGTTAACACTAAACTAGAACCCAATTTGATTAGCACAGATCCTTTGTTTTCTATAGAGTTTGTATTAGTGGAGTGTTCTGGCTACTACTATTTATACCCATTTCCAATGAAACTTGTTTGTTGTAGAATTGAATTCCTGCTCTGAATCCAACAGCAATTCTTGTATCAGTCCTTAAAACTTTGAACTGGAAAGCTGTTGGGAGGGTGGTTTTCAATACAGCATAATTCTCAGCAGTGTTCCTTTCCAAGGATGGTACTGCTCTAATTTAACAGTACCTTGTGAGCTTCATTGTGCTACCATAGACACTGTAAGCAACTTTCTAAAACAATTTTTTTTCCTTGAAAGAGTGATTGTTGTTGCTGAAGTACAGTAATAGCTTCTGGGCCTGTTGACTTTGGCTTTGGGGCAGGCTTGTGACAATGAGGTTTGCCAAAGAACGGGGCAAGAATGCTGGAATCCATAGAGCTGCTGGTGAACAGAATTTTGAGGGATAGTTTCCTGATGGCACTTCAGTGGAGAAACTCATTCTGCAGTAGGTCAAACTTTGAACTTGATGTCCAAAATTCTCAGCAGGGGTGTTGCTGTAGATTGGCTTAATGTGCTCTAAAGGCTCACATAAAGAGAGAGGTATTGGTGTGTGGGTTAGGATGCATTTTCAGCTTCCCCTTGACTCTGACTTAAAAGTGAGGACTTAACGTGGAGTAAAGTGGTTCACACACTAGGTATCCGTGCAAGTGATTCACACACTGGGTATCCTTTTTGCCAGCTGGTCTTGCTTCATATTGGAAAGAGAGGAAGTGAAGTTGCACTTAGTTTGAACTGAACTTAGCTGGAAAGCCACTAGTTTCCAGTGTGGTGGTTATTGAACTGTTAGCACACATGTATAGAGAAGTCTTTGATTGTGAAGACAAGATACTGATTATCAGTCTTAGGGAGAGAAGTGTTGAAATTTTTAAAACTTATTTGAGTGCTGAAAATAAGATATATTACTTTTTATGTTAAGTGATACATTGTGTTTTCATGATCCCCACTGGCTGATTGTTTCTTTTGGATGCTAAAAGAGATGAAAAGCCACTTAATTTAATTTAGAAAATAACTTTTCCCTGGTGTGCATTTAAATGATTGCTTAACTTGTAGACTTTTGACCATGCAATTACCTGTCATGAAGTGACTGAAAGCCCAAGAATAATACTGGATTATGTATCATAAGTAATTACTCTGACAGCAGCAGTTCCCTCTCAGTCAAGCCATGCACTCTCATCTCCACTGCTGTAATTTATCAGCCTTGCAGTGAGTTAACATAGGTTAACACATGGTGTTGCAGAGGTTCAAGATTCCCAAAGTGATGTGGATCTGACATCCCAGAACACCAGAAACAGACACTTCTCCAGATTGTGGCTTGGAATTACGGTGTTAAGCTGCTGTCTGCCTGTATCTTGACCCAAAAAAGCACTTGGCAGAGCTGAGGGCAGAGGAATGAAGGCTGGGAGGGGTTGGAGCCTGTTTAAGCTGGCTTGATTGCTAAAGACAATGTTGTGCAACTCCGTGTTAAATCTCTATGCAGCTCCATAGGTACAGCCATAGCCTCCCTGTATGGTGAGCCTTAAGATGTGCATGAACACAGTTCTGCACCCAAAACTTGAGTGCTTGGACTTCCTGTACAAAGGATGAATTGGCACAGCTGTACCTGCAGTTGTTACTTGAGACCTTGTTGGTACAGCTGACTGGTTTGGCCTGGAACATTCTCTGCTGTATGTCATTTGGGAACTACGTGTTTTGGGAACCATAGTTCTATACAAGAACTTGTAGGTGAGATTGTCAGGTTAATAGGCAAGAGGAGTAGCTAAAGGCATAAAACCACCGTTTTTAATGCACCTTTTTCTCATGGTGATTTCAAAGGGGAGGAAATGAAACACGAGAGACACCACCAATAAACTAGAATTTAAATGTGTGTACAGCAGAGTACCAAGGGTTTTCTCGTTATGGATGACAAGCCTGTGGAAGAGGAGATCTTGGAATATTGAATTGTGTTACATATCACAGTCCAGCTAATACAGTCCTGTTTTAAGCAAAGTCTTGTTTGAATGTGTGGCCTTTCATCACTTATTACAGGATCACTTTAAATACAATACAGCTAAGTGAAATGATGGATGTTTGTTGTGTATTATATGTATATGGACCATAAGATACAAAGAATACTTAAATAAGTGGATTTAATCCATTTTAAGATAGTTTATGTACCTTGCCTTGAATTTTATTGCTTAAAACCTAAAAGGTAATTTTAACTTGAACATTCCTTCTGAAATTCAAATAAAGCATAGTTTGGTATGTTGAAATCTCATGTAATAGACTGCACTTTAAGCCTGGGGAGGCCATGGATCGAAAGCGCTGTTCTTGCACTAACAGAACTGCCTGCCCTGACTGAGGCAATGTTTAAATGGCTTTTCCTGTCTGGAGGGAGAATAAGGAACCTGAAGGATGGCATCCATCCTTTGAAACTACAGATAAATCTAACACTATGTGGTTTAGGCCACTGTTCTCTTCCTACAGATGTTTTGATATTAACTCATCTCAAAAGATGGAAGGTGTCTTGGCCAAGAACCAGTTTGTGTGGAGTTTCATGGCTTCACTATGTCCAATGTGGAAAGCTTTCCTGAGTTAATGTGCTGTTAGGGCTGTCTCAGATGATTATTACAGTACAGAAAAATAACATTCTTAGTAGGGGTAAGGGACCTTTATACTCAACCAAGAGTTGCCTTCATATTTCTGTATTTTTGTCTCTCATCCTTCTTCAGGAAGAGGTTATTTCTAAGCAAAATGTCAGGGTTCTACTAAACAATTTGTGCTCTAAAATTTCATTGATTACTGTCCAGATCCTTCCTGCACTACATAGCAAAGTTTTATTTCTGCCATTAGAAAATAAATAAGAAAATACTCAAGAGAATTTCCTACTAGTTACATTTGAGTGAAAATTTACTATGTGGTGTACTGCTATGAAAAGAAAATATACTTTTAAATGTATGCACAGAGCTCTGCATGTAGATAAAAAGTGTTTTACCACAGTATGATGTTGGGATGCTTATGCAAATGCTTATTTACTTTCTGACATTGCAGTGCAAAACGCAGTAGAGATGGTGGTGTTACTTCTCTGTGTGGTTTTTAGCCAGTGCAATCTCAGCTATCGTGTCTGCATCATCTTGCACAGGGATGCAGGATGCAGGATCCTGCACAGTTCTAGCTGTAGACATTTTTTAGCCTTTTGCTTTTTCAGTGTTGGGTTTGGTTTTGCTGTTGTTTGAGGTTTGGTGGTTTGTTGTTTGTTTGTGGTTTATTTCTCTCTTTTTTTTTTTTTTTAAGTTATTATTAGGACTGTAAAGATAGCACTTTCTTAAACTTTGCCANGTGGCCTGAAAGGTCCTTCCAACCCAAACCCTTCTATGATTCCACGACATCCATCAGTGCAGGTGTCACTGAGCAGCCCGAGAGCACACCTGGGTCACGCCCTCACAAGACGGGTTGAGTCACGGTAACCCAGGGGAGGCTAAAGCTGGGTGATTACCAGTAGCAAGCCATTCCCCAGGAGGGTGCTGGGGCTGGAACGGACGCCTCAGGGAAGCGGTCACAGCACCAAACCTGACAAGAGTTCAAGAANGTAAAGATAGCACTTTCTTAAACTTTGCCAAAGTTTGCTTTCTTTCTCCTTCTCTCCACCTTTGACCCTTATAGGTGTACACATTTAATTTTTGGAAGAAGCAAGCGTGTGTGTACTCTCCTAATATATAATCTTATTGTCAGGTTGCTCCTTTTGTTTTTATGGCCTGGTCATGCATATATTTCTCTCCATATAATTTCTCAGCATAAGCATATGCTGATATTTTGTTCCACCTCAGAAACATTTNTGTCCGGACAACGCTCTCAGGCACACAGCGGGATTCTTGGGGAGTGCTCTGTGCAGGACCAGCAGCTGGACTGATCGCCGTGCTGACCCCACGAGCCCCCCGTGCGCCCTCAGCCCGCCACGGGCACCGGCACCGGCACCGGCACCCGGGGGCCGGGCCGAGGCGGTGGCGNCAGAAACCATGTAGAGATGTAAGAGTCCATAGTCTCTCATTAGGGTGTGTGACAGGTGGTATAACTGACAGAGCAATATGTAGTCAATGTGACATATTTTCTACTTTTTTTCTCTTCAAAACAGCTGCTTCAATTAAAATCCAATATTTAATTTGAGTATGTGGTACCTCTGACAGCTGAGAATTGCAGCTAGAATTTGGGGCTTATAAAATACATTAAGATTAGAACTTAGTGTAACTTTTCAAAAAATTAAAGAGTACATTAAAAAGTATGTTAGTATTTTGAAACCTTTTTTTTTTCCTCTAAGAGTGCACAGAATAAAACGTGTTCTGCCACTTGTTTCTGTGACGCGCAGCCAGTAACTGGGGGTGGGGGGAGAATCCTTTTTAGACTGCAGAGCCTCTAATCCTCAAGGAAGAGCTGCACTTGCTAGAACTTTAAAATAAACCAAATGTTGCCGATGAAAGTACTGATATTTATGATCAACTGTCATACTTAAATTACAAGGTCATAGATATCAATCTCCTGACAGTGTGAAAACAAGAAAAATAAATTCAGAAGTGCAAGAATAATGCTATCCTTTACCAGCCTGCACTGGTAAGAGCAAATCCTATTGTACTTTGAAATTAATCCTCTACTGCATCCCAAAATCTCAAATTATCTCAGTATTTCTGGAAGTAGTGATACAAGATTCAGACTAAGATGGTTGTTTCATTGTTAATGATGAAATAAATTTAAAAGCTAAAACATTTTAGAAAATGACCAGAGGGACTTCCACAAAGAAAATCTGCCTTGAAAAGGTCTATTTTATTTATGTGATCTCTATATATGTACAGTCTGTTTTGCAAATTCCTCCCTTCTTCATGGAAGATTGCTATAAACCTGACAGCAAAAGTGGTCAAACCCCAAACTTGCAAAAGCATCAGTTTTTAATTTTCTGTTTGTAGTCAATTTCAGCTATTATCAAACATAATACCTAAATGTAATTTAAGCTTTTGTTCTTAAAAGTAGGGAAATCATATATTCAGTGCCTGATTCATCACTTGAAGTTGAGTGAAACCATTTCTTGAAAATGGGTTCTGCTACCTGATGGTGACTAATTTTCAATGCTGATACTCAATACTTCCTGTAAACTGTGATGACATCCCTGCAGAACAATTTTAGTGTATGGCCTTGGTCTTCGGCCCTCTTTTTTTTATTATTATTTTTTATAGCAACGTGGGAGGTGGAGAAGGCTGGCACAAACCATTTATTTTTTTGTTCCAGAGAAAGATGTTTACAACTTTGTATGTATTTTAAAAATGTATTGTGACACTTTTAACTTGGGAGAGAAGTTTCCATAGTAGACTTGAAACCTGAATAGAGACTTTGGAATATCAGGAGTGCTCCCCAAGCTGCCAGAAGCTGTTGAGGGTGAAGCTGCTCACTCACACCACAGGAGGGAGTTACACATCAGTCTTTGGAGTATTTTCAGTTATGGCATTGTTAGAACATCTTAGTACAGTGCATTTCAGTTTGCCTTGTCTTATGTATTGTCACTGCAAATAGGTCAATGTACAAAATCAATACACGGTGGTAATGTATTGTAACTGTTTACATTTGAACTCAGAGTACCAATGGATGGGTTTTGTCAAGCTATTTAAAAACAGAAATAAAAATCTTTTTTAAAAGACAAGAGGTAGTCTTGGTGCTTCTCATTCCAATTTTCCACTGTATAAATTGTACTTGAAGAGACTGTGTTTCTGACAATGTGAAATCAGACAGGGAATGGCTTTTCCAGAGGTGCAATTTGAGAGAAGTGCGTTTACAGAAACCAAACAAATTTAAAACCTCTGTGAGGATAAAAGGGCTCAATGCTTGCACCTGACCTTGGAAATCCAGTATGTGAACTCAAGACTAGTTTCATTAGCTCCAATCTTACAGCATAGCTTCATTTTAAAGGGGAAAGCAAACCATGGTAAATACATGTAATGGCCATAGCAACTCTCTTGCATCATCCAGGATAAACATTGCTGGGTGTTCCTCTGCACAGTTAAAATCACCATGATATTAATAGATATTCCAGAGCTTTTGTTTCTGTTGAATAAAATATTCCCATTAAGGGAGTAGAATAAACATGTATCCTCTGCTAAATGTTGAACATTAAAAAATATTTAAATGGGAGCCACTCACCCTTCAGAGATCTCCCTTCTGAAAGCTGCTATCAGGTGACCTTTTGATTCTAGACTCCAAAAACTTAGTTTTTGTTTGGTCTGGGAATCCCTTGCTGCCACAAGTGATAGTTTTGAGGAAGAATGCTATTGTTATGATGAGATCATATTGTCCCTCAAAACAAGCATTTAAACAGAAAAAAAGGAAAGAGGAAAAAACTGAATATAATAAATCTAATAAAGTTCTATAAAGTTTTGGCACATGGTTAGACCTCCATGGCTAAGAAAATGCTATCAGTGCTCTCTGCACATCACTGTAGGCTCCTCATAGCTTTTGGAATTTGTATGGTAGATCCTGAAATAGGAAACTCTAACCTTTGTCCATGACGTTCCAGCCACCCACTGTGACACTGGTGTGATACAGCCTTAATTACTCATGTTGTCATCACTTTCAGGTAGTTTATCAGTAGTTTTACATACATTTATATAACTGGGCATGATACCTGCAATGGGCAATGTTAAGGAACTCTGAATACTTTTGCAAATAAACTCAGAAACAGACATGCTACTCTCTACATATCCAAATCTCTTCCTATTAGGATCTGAAATGCTTTGAAGTAGGATTTAAGTTGGTGGCCTATGACTTTGTGGTAGTCTCTTTGTTCATCTCATACTGTAAAATTCTGTAAGAGCAACTCATCTGGACAGGAGCCCAAATCTCCTCTCTGCAAATCTGAGATTGCCAGAGGAACTTCTTACCAATTTACACTCATCACAACATTTATCTCTTCAGTACGTTTCTTGGCTCTTGCTTTTTCTGGCAGATATTATAGCAGCTTAAAATTTAAAAACCCCAAAACCTTAAATCAAACACAAGTACCAAAGATTCTGCTGAAGATATTCACATTTCTTAGAGAGATGATTTTTTAAAACAGGATGGTCTGCTTTACCTTACATTAAAAAAAAAAAAAAATTATTGGATGGGGTTTTTGTTATCAAGAACTGTGGCATGTTTGTAAAGTGCATTTCTAAGTCTTGAACGTTAGGAAGTGCTTTGTCTATTTGTTATCACAAGTATTTTTTAGACATATCAAAATACTCCTTTATTTATCTTTAACCTCCTAGTTCAAAGAAAAGAAAAATAAAACAAACACATTTTGGAATTCTTTCAAGTATTATGTTTTGTTAAAAGTACCCCCAAGGGCAAAGGACCAAAACCAACACAGACCTCTTGCTCATTGAACAAAAAGCCAGCAGCAATGACAAGCAGGATGTTTTTGATGCTCTTTGTTGTTTTTTTTCTGGGGCTAGTGGCTGAAGCCCTTAATCACTTTAGCTGGAAGTTATTCACAAATAACCCTTCTGAGCTCAGTAATCCTGTCTTGCTTTGTATCATAAAAAAATCTTTTCTGCAGCAGGGATTCCTAAATGGCCTCTCAGATCTTAGCCTTGCATTCCAGGTACTGCATGCTGACTGCAAGCACGTATGACCTACTCCGGAGCTACAACAGTTACAGCATTTCAATTTTTGTCTTCTTCAATACAGAAGCATTTAAGATTAAAACAACAAAAATATTTCATGATGTTGTATAGCACCTTCTTAAGGGTTCGCTTGTACCCCTTCAGGTGTTTCTCACTTTAGATTTCTGACTTTAGGTCATGTTTGTAGATGCTAAATTTTCTACCACACTGAAAATCAGAGACTAGCATAAAAACTTGTCAAAACAGAATGAAAATTCAAACCTTTTTTGAAGTTGGACAGCCTTCTTTTATCTTCTGTTCCCTCTAGCTGCTTTCTGAGTGAGAACATCTGTACAGACTACAGCAGGTTTCAAGTCCTTCACTTTGATACATGGTGTATGTTCCTAACAATCTGTTGCTTAAAATAAAAGCTGTCTGGTCTGTGTTGTCACTGTCAATCATAATTTTCAGAGCTCTTCCTCACATTTTCTTTCTGGTTTATAATCATTCATTTGCAGTTGATAGCTGTATCTTCTGCTTTCCTTCTATTTAGCTAAACTACATACTTGCCAGTGCTGGCAAGCAGAAGTCTGCAGAGCTTTTCATCACTGGGTATTTTGTTACAGTCAGTTCATCAAGCTTTTTTTTGCTACTTGCTCAATTTACAGTTAATTCTAATATATTTTCATTAGGTATCCATAAGGAATTGCAGGCATTCCTGAATGGATTTTTGAGCATTTCTCTTTCACCACACAGGAAGTGTTTTTTTTGAAGGCCTCTATTGAAACAGCACTGTCCAAAGGGTTGATTCCCTTCTATATATGGCTACTGTTAACTATAGTTAGTATAAAAGAATGCTTTTATAAGTGACAGTATTTCTGGTCAATCTTTGTTATTCACATGTGTTCATTAAATTCAGCAGGTGATCTGCCTGGGAGGGCTCTTCTGCCTCCTAGCAGATATTCCAGCCATGGTAAGATAATGAGATACACAGGGTGACTCCTCTCAACCTAACATACAAACCTGAGAGGGAAGGAATAAACTCACGGAGAAAAAACAGAAAGACCAACCAATTAAAAAAAAAGCATTTTGAACATATTAGTGGTTTAATTCAATAGGTTACTTTGCCAGAAACATGGGATGAGAAGGTATGAATTAAAACTTGAGACAGGAAGCAACCTAGACACGATTTTCCTTTATAATAGAAATTGTCAAGCAGTTCAGATCACATAGGGAGGGTGGGATTAACTGGATATGGGCTCAGAGGAAATAAAAAAAGCACAAATATTTTACAACCTTTTTGTGGAAAAGGAAAATCACGCTTTTACTATTATTCCCCAGAGGTATTTCTGTTGTCCTTCCNNNAAGCTGTCTGGTCTGTGTTGTCACTGTCAATCATAATTTTCAGAGCTCTTCCTCACATTTTCTTTCTGGTTTATAATCATTCATTTGCAGTTGATAGCTGTATCTTCTGCTTTCCTTCTATTTAGCTAAACTACATACTTGCCAGTGCTGGCAAGCAGAAGTCTGCAGAGCTTTTCATCACTGGGTATTTTGTTACAGTCAGTTCATCAAGCTTTTTTTTGCTACTTGCTCAATTTACAGTTAATTCTAATATATTTTCATTAGGTATCCATAAGGAATTGCAGGCATTCCTGAATGGATTTTTGAGCATTTCTCTTTCACCACACAGGAAGTGTTTTTTTTGAAGGCCTCTATTGAAACAGCACTGTCCAAAGGGTTGATTCCCTTCTATATATGGCTACTGTTAACTATAGTTAGTATAAAAGAATGCTTTTATAAGTGACAGTATTTCTGGTCAATCTTTGTTATTCACATGTGTTCATTAAATTCAGCAGGTGATCTGCCTGGGAGGGCTCTTCTGCCTCCTAGCAGATATTCCAGCCATGGTAAGATAATGAGATACACAGGGTGACTCCTCTCAACCTAACATACAAACNCTTTTACTATTATTCCCCAGAGGTATTTCTGTTGTCCTTCCAGCCCTACATGCACCTTATCATAATGCTACATGGAGAAAGCAAGGCTGGGTTTTTTTGTTGTTGTTGTCATTTTGTTTTCATCTTTTTTTTGCATTTCAGATAGTGTAATCAACAAGAAAAGGAATCTGATAGTAGGATTTATCTGTTTAAGTACCTTAGAGTGGTTTCAGTAGGACAAATCACAGCTCCAATCCTGTAATCCAATCACACAAGATCAGTACTGATGTCTAGCCCTGTTGACTTAATCAGAGCTCTGGAGCTGAGGATCTGCCTCTGTGAGCTGAGCTACAATGCCTGGACTTGGTGATTTATGGGAATATCATTAAATTTAGCCTGGGTTAAAAGTGCAGCCCTATGCACAGCAGAGTCAATGTGAATCTTCCCAGCCATTCCAACTGAGACAATGTCATGTTCCTGAAGGGCCTTGAAATTTATTGCATACATTCCAAATACTGTACTCTTCACAGAACAGCCATCTTTAAGCGTATTATCTTGAGAAAAAGAGACAGAATTTACCATCTGACAATTATAATAATAAAATACATCATGTCTAAAGTTATAGCATATAACTTAGAGAAATCTCTTTGGAATTCCGGTTTATAAAATGGTAACATTTGCTACTTTGTTTGAATGATTAAATTGATAACAGCTTTTGATAAGACTTTTTGCATAGCTTTAAGCTCACTACTGCTTTTTAATCTTAGACATTCTCACATGAACTGCTCAAAGTAATTGTTAACAAGGTTATTAAAGCTTTTTATGATAAGGAAGTGTAACTATTTTATTTCCTGGAGTACTAAATTCTAATTTTTTCCTTTCTCAGCTACACAATGTTCATTTGTGATATGCTGGGTCTTGTATTAACTTTGCTTGAAGTTAGTGCTGCAGTTAAACATAATTTTAATATTTATCTACTACTATTGATCAATTATTCAATTATTCAGGGATATATGTTAAATGACATCTCAAAAAGTTATCATGGTAAAGAAGTACTACAGAAGTGTTAAACAATTGTTGATTGTTAGCAGAAGGGGAGGAGACATTGTTTTAACAATGGAGGCAGACTCCAAACTCAAAGGTGGAGTTTGTGTCTAAACTTTTACTAAGGGGCCCCGTAAGGAAATTAAAGAGTTCCCGTTATCCAAGTGACTGCTGAGTGTGAGTGGACAAGCCTCTGTTCAGAACTGGACTGAAACCAAGGCAGGATGTCCAACCAGCTTTGCAGCAGCATTCAGGGAGTCTTTTGCTCATCATGCTCCCAGCACACCTCTAATATTGTGATTTAGAGATAAAAGACCATTTCGTTAACATAAAATATGAAATTGTAGTTTTCCTGACTGCATGTAGTAACTACATATAAACACTTAAATAGAAACATACACATGTACTAATATCTGCTTGTTTAGATCAAGGATATATTCCTGCCTAAGTGCTTTCCATAAATGATTAAAAGTGCAGTAGAAAGAATGGAAACACACCCCAAGTGTGTAGCTGTAGGTGCTGCATTAAGCATGGTAAAAGCACACCTTTCTTTGCTGTTGTGTTACTCTGGAATTAGTACAGACCTTCCAAAATCCCATTGTGATAAAGATATTGCTTTACTCATTGCTGTTGCCTATGGTCAGTATTCTGGAGTAACATCTTGTATTGATTAGCAGTTTAGATTTCTAAGAATACTGATTTATCTGCATTTATCTGTCATTACTTGCAATTTCATAATCTAATAAAAATAATATTATCTCATTTCTAATAGGTTCAAGGCAGCATTTCATTATTTTAGCTGAAGAATATGAAGAATTTATCTCTTTTTAACTCATATCAGAATATCCCAGCTTTACTAAAACAAAATTAAAATTACATTCATAGAAGAGAAAGCTTTGTACAAATTATGCAGGAAGTCCAAACCATTTCAGGAAAAAGCAGCAGCTAGAAAAAGAACTGCCAGGCAACTGTACTTTGTAGAGAGTAAATATGGAAATTCCACAGAAGCAATCATGGCTATGGAGATTCAAATATAAGAAACACAAAAATACTTAATGGAATGATTTAATGTATGGAGGAGATAACCACTCCTGTCAACAAGATGAAAAGGTTTTAACTGTGAATGAGACAATATTTAAGAACATAACTAGTACTTGGCAGTGTATTTATCTTGCAAATGTGATTAAGATGTTGAAAAAATTATTTGTTTGTTTTAATTGTAGTTATCTGCCATCTTGTTTTTCAGGTTTGGAGTCTTCCTTAACCGCCAAGCTCTGGAAAAGCCTTTCAGAGTAAAGGGCAGGGGCAGGATTTTGTTAGTCATGAGAATTCAGCTGTGCTCATTATCCATGTCCTAGTGGATACCACTTCCAGCAGGAATACCAGAATGCAGGCCTTAGAAGGCCAGGGGGAAGAACATCCTTGCAGAAAATAATTCATTTGTTCTCAGCTGGTACAATAACTGAACTAAGTATCCCAGATTCTCATGCTTTTGCAGTGTTCTCCACCAACAGCAGATTTCAAAGACTGCTATGTGAAAGTCTTTCAGGCATAACTGTACTGTTATTCCCTAATGCTTTCAATTTTTCCCCCACAAACATAAAAAGAAATGGAGAACATAGTCTGTTTAAAAATTGTATTCTTTATCCAGTGCGAAAACATTGAGCAGTCTACATTTTCTTAAGCAGCTTTGTGTATTAAAACTGAAGTAAAATGAGTAACTTTTTATAAAATATGCTTTAATGGTTCCACTATTTTGAAATAAAATTATTTGCTTTCAATATATAGCTCCACCATCATTGTTTAATTTGGATATTTGGGAATTTCATATATCCTGCTGAATGGCACACCTGATCAACGCAGACATCCTGAAGACGAGAGCGTGCATCTGTGCAAATAACATTTCTGCTATTTGAAACATAACAAAACTTTTAAAGATCCACATTAAAAGGAAACAAAAAATGTTTAATTTAATCACTTTGTAGGACATTGTTGTTTCTATTGTGTTTTGCACACTAAGTCAATTTTTTTTTATGTTACATTCCTTGTTTAGTCCAAAGCATGGCAATCTGCCAGCCAGAGCTTTTAGTGATAAATTCTGCTATACAAAGCAAAAGTTTTTATATGTGAGGCCACTTCCTTCTGCTATTTTATCATCTTCCTGGTTTTGTCTGTTTTCAATAAATGCCTTTGTATTTTCACATCTTTTATATGCTTGTATACACAGACACTTTCCTCTGTATTAAAACTGATAGTAGCAAGTTGGTAAGGATATAAAAGACAGACTGTTGACTTACATTTCATTGCACTAATACACTATATGAATGCTTTAATGTTACTGTATCAAAAGATCTTAACAGTGATATTAAAAGTATTTCCTGAATTTGGCAGTGGGGTGGAGAGGCAAGGATGATGTTTCATAATAAGGTTTTAAAATTGAAATAATCTCTGGGTACAGCTACACTTTAGTACTACAGATTGGCACATCAAGGCTGGGCTCTCACAGTGCATTTGCATTATTTTAAAGCATCTCAAATTTAAACATATTGAAATTTAAAATCTGAAAAGAAATTATGGTGGAGGTTAAACATCTCTCCTTTATCTGTCCCAAGGGGCTGAATATTTCTGCCTGAGGAGAAAAATCTAAAAAAAAGCTCAGCAGTAAAGAGAAGCGACAGAGGCCCCTGCACACACAGTGGAACTCAATCAATCTTGAGGGAAAGGAGAATTTGAATTAGGGGTGGTCAGAGGAGAAGGATGAGATTGAAGGGAAAAAGTTGAAGTTGCAATGCAGCAAACTGCAGAAAAGCTTCTGGAACTTACAAGAAAGAAGCCATCCCTGACATCCCTGCCCACTTTAGCAGTCTGTCATGAATTCCTCTTTCCCACAAAATAATGTTACCAAGGATGTAGGCTACAAATCATCATGTACTAATCTTTTTATGAAGACCTCTTTTTGTTGTTTTGCAGACCTATTGTTCTTTTACAATCATATTAATAGACTAAAAATAACAAGGGCATTTCTACCAGACTTAAATTACAAACCTGTTTCTTGAGAATTATTATTTTATACTGTGCTGATTGAGATCCCAGAAATCTTTTTCTGACCACAGAGGTATAAGGTACCAAATTCATCCTTCCTGTAACTGTACTGAGGTAAATGGAGTTACATAAGGAATTAATTTGACCTGTCTCCTCCATTTCCTTGCAAAAATTCTTTGTTTTAGTTCTTGCCAAGTTTTAACTTCGACTCCCTTGCTTAACATCTTCTTGTGCCTAGAGAAAAGTTTTTCTTCCTTTAAGACTATAAAGAGAAATACAGCAGGGGCAAGACAATTAAGGTGAGGATCTGCTTTTTAAATTGAAAGTACACTTCAGTTACGGTAAGAAAATGCCAAAACCTTTTTATTTGGTATAGATCTGTATGGGATTATTCTTACATCTGTGAGGATATGAAAGGCAGAAAACTGTCCATATAATCATGAGAGGGTAAGGATTTAAGTAATGTCTTTTTGCCTAAGACCCATTTGTTTATTTCTAACTGCAACAGCTGTCATAAACAGGGACTTTTCTTGGCTAGAGACCATAAGAATTGAAAATATTACACATCACCTTTTAACAAAGAATCATCCCCTTTCCCCAGACTCAACAGGTATATTCAAAAATAACCTATGAGAGAGCTGAAAGCCTACTCTCAGCAGTATATAACTGCAATTTCATGATGCAATAAATTTAATTTTTGGATGGCAATGTGGCATGAAATTCTTTGTACAAATTCAACTTGGCGGTACAAAGTTATTTAAAACCCAAAACCCTCAAAAACAAGGACTGGTGAGTGGTTTTCCTCCTGATGGTTTTATGTTAGAGTTGATATCATCTGTCTTCCTGCTGCCAGTAAAAAGCCAGGATAAATCTTGGTCTAAACACTGTAACTCATAGCTCACTAACCTTGAGAGAAATGCAAATACATGTCCACATTTAATCTTGATCAATTTATTACCATTAGATGATCTAGGATTGCCCAGATGAGATGTAACCAGCATGTAAGCCTGAGTATAGGCTCAGTTTGAGAAGGGCTGAGCATGAGGAATCAGAAAGTGAAATTAATGGAGAGTCTGTGGTTCAGAGTAAGGTTATAATTACGCAGGGATATTGTCCCCACAGACAAACTTAAATCCAGCAGCCTCCCTTCCTTCTTTCCACACCATCTGTGTGTCACAGTCTACCAGTGCTGCAATTGTGCCAATGCAACTGTTTGTGGGTCCAGAGCATGAATTTAATCAATGGAATAATTTTGGTTAAAAAATTATTAGATTAGACAGAACTTTAAAAATCTGGATTGAGTGATTTGATTTACAGCATGGCTTCACGAACAGCTGCACAAACAGCTCAGAGGCCACAATAAGCCAAAATCATTAGTTGCCAGTTCCTGCTCCTGTCTGAATTTATAGTTCCATATTTATTAAACCCAGATTTGTGCACTGCTGACTAGCCAGCAGCAATATTTGAGCCAGCTCATGTGGGGATATGCCATTGCATTTCACTCACTGGTGAATCAACAAGAGCACCTGGTGTGACCCTTCTAACACTGTGTGTCATGAGCAAGTACAACTTGTCACTTGGCTGCCACCTGTGCCAGGGGATGCCAGCCCTGGTACACTGGGACTTGGCTGAGGCGGCTTCTTCAGGCAGGGAGAAGGAATTGTGGGGGCTCCCATACATCAGCTGCTGCCATGTGCATGCAGCCAGAGCAGGATTCATGCATGGCTTGCAGCCTGGCTGCAGCTCCCACTGTAGGATGAACCAGGAATTTTAAATTCCCAGGCCTTGCTGAGACTGGAGAGTGGTATGTGAGAATACATCTAACCATGCCAAGCTGGAGTTAGCCAGCAGAGGGGAATTCAGACTGTGGCTACTTCTCAGGGTGGAAACAGTCTGGCCTTAATCAGCACACTCTCCTTTGAGAGTTAATTTACATCAAGTTCTTCCACTTCCCGAGATAGAAAAACCCTCTGCAGCTCCATGCAAAATTCCATTCATGATCTGTTTCAGCCCATGTTCTTTGAATCCAAGTCCCCTTTTTCTGTTATTTTAGGCCCAGCTTTCATGCTAGAAAGCACTCTGCTTGTGTCTAGTACTGTGCATAATTAATACAGGTAGAACAAGTTCTAATGCAAAGTGTATTTCAGATCAGAAGAATTACAGAGGTGGTGGACCTTTGCAATTTTTGATGCATTTTGTTCTCCTCACTGGGACATTCTGGTGTTTTTTCCTCAATGACTCACAAGTAGCCCTATCAGTGTTACACAATGGAAACAACCACTGCCTTCCAAAACCAGTAATATTTGATGCTAGGAGTAGATAAAGCTCATTTAGAAATCTTAAAAAACCCACAAACCCGCAAATATGTCAAGAATAGGAATTTAACTGCAAATAAAATTCAGGATATGATTTCAAAGTTAATCTGAGAGAAACCCCTGCAAAATTTTTAGAAGAGACGTATCTTTATTCTTGGGGGCTTTGACTATTTCAACGGAACTAGCTTCCTATCCATACAAAAAAGCACCATTCATAAAAGATGTTTAACTTGCTAAGCTTTAGCTTTGATGTTCCCCAAAGCAATATAAAATACCTGCATGCAAAATTTTTTGGCCTAAATGAAAGGTACAAGCACTTTTAAAACCTTTGAGACAACCAGCAAACAGGATTTTCTACAAAAATGTTTTTCCAGATGAGAAAAATACGATGAGTGTGACAACATAAACATTTTAAGAAACAATACATGGCTAAAACCCATCTGCCAGGCAGAGGAAGTCAAAGAGTTTGCCTGAGGGGTTTAAGAATACCAGATTATTCAACTACAGATAAATTAAAAAAAAACAAAAAGCAAACCAAAAGAACTAGGGGAAAAAAAGGACATGCTGAAGGTCTAAGACTTTCCTGCATGGAAACTATTAAGCAATGCTTCTTAAAAAATAAAAACTGTTTGATTGTCTAGATTTGAAACAAAAGTATTCTTTAATACAATGGCTGGGTATCAATGACAGTGATTCTACCAAGAAGATGTTGTTTCAGGAAATGTAATGCTTGTACCATTTTCCTAAAAATGGGAGACATCTATGTGAGCAAGCTGCAAAATCAACCAATCAATTCTAAATTATAAAACACTGCACAACACCTGTATTATTTAAGATGTATCTATATTTTTGGTATAGATCTATATTCTCTCAGAATGTATTATTAAGACTGTACAGATGTTCATGTCTCTAAGATGAACTGCTTTCCTTCAGGGTAACTATCCATCTCACCAAATCTAACAGAAATCACACTAAGCCAGACTTGCAAATGAGTGATGTGTTGCCTAGACAGGAATACCTGCATGAAGGTGAGTCTTCCTTCCAACAGTAAGGAGCATTATTCCATCTCCCTGTGGCTGTTACTGACATCCAATCTGATGGCCCAATTGTTACTTTACTTTCTTCTGTTTGAGAAAATTCAGAATTTTATTTCTTACACTTGAATACAATGCTGCTATGAACATCCTCATAGCTCATGCTTTTGATTAGAAATAAAAACTTTATGAAATCTATAATAGTAAAATTTTTATTTTCATTCACTGCTCTTGGAATCTGGTTCAAACTGAAACCCACAGGAATGGCTTAATATTTAATGAGCTTTATAGATCACAAAAACGTGGTGTAAGGGTTTCAGTTGTCTTCACTGACTCTCTGTATAGGGACAAATGCCATAACAGATGTGTTCCTCATCTCTTAAAATGAAAAATGACATGACAGATTACTTCTTAGTGGAAACTGAACCAGAACAGTTACTGAACTATCCAAAGAGCTACAGGAAAAAAAAAACCAACAAAAAAACCCACAAAAAAACCCAAAAAAACCCAAAAAAACCCCAAAGTATATTACCTGAAAATTCAGCAAGTAACCACATTTATCATTGAGGCATCAACCCTGCCAACAGCAGGTTCTGGAGAAAGCCCACTTTTCCACTAAAAATAATTTCAACAGACCTTCTATTAGACTATTATTTACATGAATGACACACTACAAAGTTCTTCCAACACAGAAGGTTAGACTTGTGGATATGAAACTGGCAAAACATACTGGTGGTAAAAAGAGACCTAAAACTATAGAAGACACTGCAAGAAGGAAAAAAAATTCAAGCAATCCTGAGAAAACTGTTGATTGAAAGTCTCCATAATATGAAGAAAAAATTTAAAATTCCTATGTACTTCAAAACAGAAGAATGATCAAAATGCCAGAAAACAAAGTAGATGTGAAAAATGTTATTCACATGAGCAGGAAATAATTTATTGGAGTTTGTCTTGGAATTTGCTGAGATTGTAACCTGTATTGCTCCTGGCATCTTTGTCGGTAAGGAACTACCCTGTATTTAATGATAGTGGTGTTACTGTTGAATTGCCAAAAACCAGGGAGAAGTTCTGCTATGGTAGAACTGCTATAGCTACAATGTAGAACTGTGACTGTAATTCTTTACTTGATTTTACACATTTAAAAAAAATCTACTCCTGACCCAGTTAGGTTTACAGCCAGACAAGAGCTTTACTTTATACACAGGAAAATGAGGCAACAGGGTGAAAGGTTTGATCTTAACAAGTTTTTGTGACACCTCTCACCTATAGATTGAACAGCTTTGTACACTAAAGCACTTTGTACACAGAATTAACAGTTTTGTGTTTAGAACACTTGTAGGATCAGGCCCATGCAAAAATAAGTGTATTTATGATACACATAGCATGAATGAAAATGTTTTAAGGAATATCTGCCATCCTTTCAAAGACACACAGCCTTGGAGAGAGCAGTATAATTTCAGTACTCTTTTGTACTATGTATCATTAATAAGTCATTCTACTAAAGCAGGACTGGAAAGAACAGATTCTTCTTGAAAAGGTATTAAATGACATGTATTCCAGTGTTCCAACACATTCAGCAAAACACTGAAAATTTCCCTGTTCAAGTTAATAATGAAGGTATAATAAAGAGCATTTTCCACACCTCATGAGTTTGGAATTGGATTTCACCAAGAAGTTTCTATCAAATATTGCAACTGGTCACTTGTAACTAGGACAGACATTTCTCATATCTTCCTTGCATCACAAAATAATTTTTCACTTTGCTATTGATTTGGAGAGTTTTAAAACTAGTTTGGCTTTCATGCAGTCAACAGGAATTTTGCACAGAATGGATGCGAGGAGGACTGTTCTCCACACTTCACTCTCCCATGCTATTAGAGTGAGTGATTAGTCTATTTTATTTTGAACTAGAATTCCAGGATGGATGGATGGATGGATGGATGGATGGATGGATGGATGGAAGGAAGGAAGTGGCGGAAGGAAGGAAGTGGCGGAAGGAAGGAAGTGGCGGAAGGAAGGAAGTGGCGGAAGGAAGGAAGTGGCGGAAGGAAGGAAGGAAGGAAGGAAGGAAGGAAGGAAGGAAGGAAGGAAGAGGAACAAAAAAACATATACCTTATGTAAAGGTGTAAAACAGCATAAATTAAATGAGAGCAAACAATCTGTGATTGATCATAAAATTCGAATTTTTCTCATGAACCAGATTCCCTGCTAATGTAAATGAACAGTTTGCTGAGTGCAAAAATATTCAGAACCCACTGTCAGTTCATCTGCATTAAGACTTATTTTAAACCATCCTTTAATGGCACTTTATAGACATAATTTCAAAATAAATCTCTTACCAAGGTGATGCTTCTGTTTTATGTAATCACATCCTTTTTATAACTAACTTACTAAACTTGTAACAATATTTAATTTCAAATATGAAAGACAAAGAGGAGTATTTTAAAGGTTTATGATTTTTAGATGAGGTAAAACATGTTATCACCAGAGCAGCTGTCAGAGGCAAACCTCAGCTCTCAGCAAAATGGGCTGTAATAACCACCTATTAGCAGCCGTGTCAAGAGGTGAGTGCTCCTGACACAGCTTCCTAGATGGTGCTCTGTCCCATGCCAGCCTACAAAAGGAAAATGAAAAACCCGATATTTTCCTGTTGGCTGACCTTTTCCTCCCACAGCTTCCTTTCTGAATAAAATTTTGACACGAATGGTTTTTAAAAAATAATAAGGGGCGGTGCCAAGGAAGGAAGGAAGGAAGGAAGAGTGATGTGTGCCAGTACACTTTGGCTTACCTTTACAGACTTTGGAGGCTGCTGATATCCCGACTCCCATGGTAGGTAACTCATTGAAGATCTTTACTGAAGACTAAAGAAATGCCACAGATGCTCTGGCTCCTAGGGCAGTAAGCAGGAGAGTCCTTTCTGTTATCCACACAGACAATGCTCACCAACACAAACCCCTGCACCGCCCCATGGGGCACAACCCTATTTCTACACCAGGCTCTCCGTGACCCCTGTGGCAAGGGGAGCACCCAGCACCGGACACAAGAACAAGGAGCAAGCAAGAACCAGCAGAAAACATGCAGAAACATCAGATGTCTCGGGCTGTTTTCCAGAGACTTCAACCCACCTCGTCCCCCTTCACTACAGTGCTTCAGGCCATCTCAGCCCTCACCTTCCAGTCTCCTCCCGCTCTCCCCCGCTTCCCTTTGTAGCCCCCAAAGGAGTCTTTAGACCTCCAAGAAAGAGGGGCTCTGCAGACATTTTCTGGCTCTTGCAGACCCCAAAACACGACCCCAGCCAGCACGAGCCCAAGTCACTCGGCCCAGACTCCTCCCGCTCCCGAGCGCCCGGGCGAACCCCGACAGCCCCCAGGCAAGTCGCTTCAGGGGCCTCGGCGCTGCGGGGCCGCGCCGTGCGGGACCTGCCGGGGAGGGAACACCGCAAAGGGCAGGCGACAGGCTCCGCTCCGCAGCAGGGCTCGGCCGGGGCGCTGAGGGAGACGGGCAGCGCGGTGCTGGCCGCGACCCTGCGGCGCGGGGGTGGCGGCGGAGGGGCCGGGCGGGGCCGCCTCCCCTCCGCGGGTCACATGAGAGGGGCGGGCGGCTGGGCCGAGGCGGTGGTGGCTGCCGTGGCTGAGGTTGGGTTGGGCGGGGAGGGAC